>JAGSMP010000870.1:0-93443 GCA_029286625.1 Parnassius orleans
CATCACTGGCAACACGCACTGGTTGTACAATTTAGTTTTGAGGTTTTGAGGTATGCCTGACGAGAAGATGGGTCGTAATCTCCCGAACGCTGCCAGCCGAGTTGAATCCGTCGATTGACCTCTCGGTCGAAGTTGGACTTACCTAGTCGAACTATTTGTCCCAGGTAAACATATTCGTCAACAACTTCGGTTAGTGCTCCCAACAACTACCGGCATAGTGTGACATGGACATTAAACATGATTTTTGTTTTGTCCATGTTCATCTTGAGACCTATCCGTTGGGAGACACTATTGAGGTCATTGAGCATAGTGTGGGTCCTCCAGCGATTCTGCCATAAGGACTATATCGTCGGCAAATCGAAGGTGAGTGATGTACTCGCCATTGATGTTAATACCGTATCCTTTCCAGTCCAGTAGCCTGAAATCGTCTTCCAATGCAGCGGTGAAAAGTTTCGGGGATATTACGTCACCCTGTCTTACACCTCTCTCTGCAGTTGGATAGGTTTCGTACTCTGGTTCTGTACTCGGATAGCCATCGTAGCCCTACTGTACAAACACTTCAGCACCTCGATATACCGAACGTCCACCTGGCACCGCTGAGGGACTGCAGCACGCCCAAATTTCGACGGAATCAAAGGCTTTCTTATAGTCCATACGCAAGGCAAAGTGGCAGATTGTACTCGTTGGTCTTCTGTACAATTGCCGAAGGGTATGTATGTGGTATATGGTGCTAAAGCCATTTCGGAAACCGGCTTGTTCGGGAGGCTGGAAGTCGTCGAGTCTGCATGCGAGACGATTCTTAATGACTCTCGAAAACAGCACGTAGACGCGGCTCAGAAGGAAATCGGTCTGTAGTTCTTCAAGAGGGCGTTGTCGCCTTTCTTGAAGAACAAGACCACCACACTTCTGCTCCACGCCTCCGGTGTAATGCCACCATGGAGGACGGAATTAAAGAGCTTCTGAAGGACTTCAGTATCGGTTTTCCACCCTTTCAGAAGCTCCGCTGTAATTCCATACTCGCCTGGGGCCTTGCCGTTTTAAGGTGCTGGAGAGCCATTCTAATCTCGCTCAGACTGACGTCCGGATATCATCGAATAGTGTCGGATAAGACTTGGTCTTGGATCGTTACTCACACTTTCGTGGCTCCAACGATGACGTGTACAGCTGCCCATAGAACCTCTCAATCTCCTCAAAATCTCAGGTGTCCGGAAACGATGCTGTCACAATCGGTCTTCAGCTTCGACAGTTGGCTCTTTCTGGCAGACAGATCTCTGGCAAAGACTGTGGACCCTGATTCCGCTCGATCGCTTCTTCAATACGAGCTGTATTGAAGTTGCGCAAGTCCACCGCGTGCATTTGGAGATCTGTCTGTTCAGTTGCCTGTATGCTGTCAAATCTGCTGAAGACTGCAGCTTCATCTCCCGTCTAACAACCATGAGATTTAAGTGTGATCGGAGAGTTTTGTGTTCTTCTGCGACGGGTCTTACAGAACTTAGCTCCGACCGCATGGACAGTTTCCACAAGCTTGTCATTCATATCGTCCACTTCATTGCAAACTTCTAGGCACTGAAAACGATTTTGTAACTCGAGCTGAAAGTTTTCGGGACTTTGGTTAGAGCACGAGGGGACGGGCGTTGACTTCATTAGATGACCTCTCCAACTTAACGTTTAGGTTCAGTGTGCTCTCACCATTCGGTGATTGCTGCCAGTTTTCACCCTCGCGATCACTGAGACATCACTGAGCAGTTGTCGTCTGGTCGTCATAATGAAGTCAATCTCATTTTTGTCGAACCGTCGGGGCTCGACCAGGTCCACTTTCTGTGGGGCCGCTTTTGGAAGAAAGAGTTCATCATAAAGAGTCCTCTTTCTCCATCGGCCAGCTACTTTGCTTAGGTTTCCGTTGCTGCCTATTCCGAATTTCCCTACTTTCAGCTCACCGCTCTCTTGTGCCTAGTTTTGCGTTGAAGTCTCCCATAACACCGTATAGTGGGTTTTGGAGGAATGCATGGCTCTAGAGATATCCTCATACATTTCCTCCACCTCCTCATCAGGGTGTGCCGAGGTTGGTGCGTAAACCTGTATGACCTTCAGCTAATACCGTTTGGTGATTCTGAGTATAAGGTACCAACCCTCGTCGACACACTCGATCTTCTAACGTTGTTAACGAGAGACTTGTGGACGATAAATCCGACACCTCCTTGGGACAGATGGTCGCCCTTCCGGTGATAGACTAAGTTGCCGGATTCGAGGATTACCGTGTCCTCCTCTCTTCGGACCTCGGATAGTCCTATTATATTCAAGCTAACTTATTATTTATCCCTTCTTCCAGCTCAGGATCTTCTCGTCAGTTATATGTTGCCAGGTCGAGTCGTCGTGGGTGGCAACCGAACCTACCGGAGATTCTTAGCACCCCCCCCCCGCCGTTACCATGGTCGCCACCAGCCAGGAATATCAGGGCCGCCGGGGACTGGGGCCGTTTATTTGTGTCGTCGCTCATGGGGGTATATACTGATACAGAAGATGGGCAGCAGCATCTTTCTGATAAAAGCCAAAAACAATAAAACTGCGGTTGCCAACCCGCTCGCCAAGCGTGGCAACTATGCATGTCTCTATTCGGATAAAACAAATTATCCGCCACCACCAGCACGGTGGTATCACCGAATTCAGATCTGCACAATGATTGAGAACTTCCCACCATCTCCGAATACTTCAGGGAGATGTCTCAGCGCTACTTTGATAGCGCCGAAACCCATCAAACCGCTAGTGGCAAACGTGCCAACTACGCCCCTTTACCGACCGCGTAACGTACTTATAGAATAACCACGCTCGCTCGATCCCGTTGACCCAAACGTCGCAGGCACATCAAACATTGACACTACACCTACACCAAATGGGACAAGTACAAGTAGGATAACGGGTGCACCCGTTATCCTACTTTTACTTGTCCCAAATTTTCAGTAGCAGCCTGGAGTTAGAAAGCTTGCGGTATTTTAGACCATTGCCTCGGAAAGCACATAAGGTCATGGTTGTGCGCCTGATATTTCGCCAGTCCTATCAGATTGCTGTCCCATCGGACAATGAGAGTGAGAGAATAGAGAGTGCATGCACCGCGCACACACTCGTGCATTAAAATCCTATCCTGCGCAGATGGCTAGCCTCCGTTAAAACTGGCCGGCATTCCCGAAATTTGGACTGGAAGTCATTATTATAGCTTAAGTGTTTATAGTAAAAGGAATATCAAAAAGCTCTATTATGGAAACGTTTCATCGTTACTCATAGTCATCAGTGTTGACAACGTTGCGTACTGAACTCATGTGCGGTCCTCATGGGAGCTGGCCGGCCAGTGTGGACACATATTATGGCTATACTTTCGCCATACAATCCTAACTGTATTAAAATCCGAGCGCAATTGGACTGCGTGCCAATATAAGGATCAACTCTAGAATAACTACTTACGTGATCATTAACCTCCATTCTAAAGAATTGGCCACAACAATTGGCATGTACATATATTGGCTATCTTAAGATAAAGCCTTTCAACAATATAGGTACATATACGGTAAATTTTTGCTGTCCATATATCACTATCAAAGCGATCTCATTTCGTGTATAGTGAGTGTTTGAACTCTCAACCTCAACAGACAGAAAAACAGTGGCATTTTGCCAGCAGTTTAACTAACATTTATATATCTTGAACAATCACGTAAACTGATTTTGTAATTGTGATATAAAGACGAATGAAAGAAATTTAAATTCAAACGAATGTCGATACTGTTTACGCAAAAATAAGCGAAACGATATACTTCAAACTATATTTTTTTACCTTTGGAATAAAAGAACAACGAAATATTGTTCATATTTAAAATATGCTTGGAAAGTAGGTACTTTCATAATGAACGTATTATATTCACCTAAATATTTTCATAGGAAAACATGACCAATGCCCCTCGAATGGAAAAAATATTGGTTCATATCAGTACTGAAAAGGCAAGAATTTTATTTTGACCGTTTTTCCAGTACCTTTTTTACAAGTCCTTGTAATTAGTGGTTAGGTATACATTAGCATTAAGACTTTGGTAGCGAATCAGTCAGCGTAACGTACTGTTCTTGTGCATACGTGTTGCATAATAAATACGGTGAATTTCTTATATCTTTTATTTAAGTTTAAGTCCTTACTCCGACGTGACTTGACAATTCAATATAGCGTACCTCTTTTCTCTGTTTTCAATGCATTAGCTACATCGACGAGTATTTATTATGCTTTTAGAAAAAAATATTTGGTTGAACAATAACATGCTTCTAAAGTATTATTGAAGCGGCCTTATTGCATATTACGACTGTAACCTGCTTACACAAAACAAACGAAGAGGAATGAATTGCGATTCGCGTATAAAGACAAACGGACAACATGGTTTCGACACGACGATTTGATTTGATCGATTCCTAAATGTATACAATCCAGTATTACGCAGAAATAAAGATTTAAGTTTTTCTCATATAGATGTGATATTTTTGTATTTGTTTACAATCGTTGACAGTTAGTCGTGAAGTGACAGCGTAGAAAGAGAGTCAACTACCACATACACTGACCTCTATATATATAAGTACGCTGGACTGGATATACCATACAAAATGCTTATGCCGATTTGAAGTGCCCTCATTGTTCGTGTTTACAACTTTGTGTTTACAAGACGTAATTTGTTAAATCTGCTTAAATATGACCAATTTATTATATCAAGGGAATACATTCATATTGGGACTGCAAAATTATTAATATTCTTAGTGAGTTTGATAACCCATGCAAGCCGTGCTTGTAACCCATGTTACCGTAGGGCGACTGACATACTTGACAAGGTGGCCACTCTGAGGTGGGCTTGTGAGCCCTTGGATATGTGTTAGTGGGCTGCGGCAGAGTCACAAGGGAAGAGAATTGTTGGTATGGATGTGTTTGAAGGGTTTCTGTGGCCCTTCTAATGTGTGGCGAAGGTGGAACACAATGGGGTTTTAGTAGGTGCGAGTCCGGCATAATCCGATCTTGCCCCCGCGAAGCGGGTATGCGTAGACATTTCCTCATTTGAGACCCGGAACAAAACCCATTCTGTAGTTACGAATAAATATGTCGATAGACCAATGCAGCGTCGATCCTGGTATATGAGGTATAAAGCTTGCGTCTAAGGCCTAGGTATTAATTGGTACATTTATTTATTGTATGGCATTGTATTAATATGATACTATTAATTGATACATTTATTTATTATGGCATTATATTAATCTGAATTTTATCGATATATTTAGTCACTGTCATATCTCTATTATTAGTTCCGTGGACTTTCACTGCTGTCAGCGCCAAATGGCGAAAATCATATCGCCTCATTATGTCACGGTGTAAGCCAGTCCATATATAAGGTCAGTGACCATATCATTCTGTGAGGTCGTAAGAGGCGAGAGGAAAAAAAAATTCTGTGATTCCCAACCAGCGTGTTAAGCGTGTCAACTATAGCATATACCTTCCATAGAACGCAAACTATAGCAGAAGAAAAAGTGAATGAATGAGCCGAAAACAGTCAAGGGCATCTTATAATGATGTAATGATGGTTTTTTAACAATAATAAATAACATATTAACTAACCACTTTGTCTTGAACCTCATTTGCAATAGAATAGAAAGTATTATAATATTGAAAAATTAAAAAGGTAAAGTTGCAGCCTATATACGTCACACTGTTATACACAGGCCACCTTCAATTTGTGAGGGGACCGACGCGCTGCTCCAGAGCGTGATGGTAGACTTCATAAAGCTCGACATGTTTTCATTCCTCAGACATGCAGGCTTACTCACTCTTTTTCCTTCGCCACCAAGCAGCGCTTAGAAATGCAATTAACAATTTTATTGGTGCCGGCGGGGATTCAAGCCAGGCTGCTCGAGTACCGTAAAACTGCGGCAGGCGCTTCTCCTATAAGCTACCATAGCATTGCCTTGAGCTATTACGAATATTTAATAATAATATCTTAAGCATATTTTAATAGAATTTACGTCTTACCTAAACATTTAAAGCATAATATTATAATATTTGAACCATCAAGTAGAAGTGGGCCAATGGATGAGCAATTAAAAGACCGCAATGATGATGATTTTTAACTGATTGTACTCTAGGCAGAGCGTTGTAATGAAACCCATAATAACACGTTTTCGGTGAGTTAACTCCAAATGTTTAAAATATGTTTGCATTTATAACTTTAATTTATTTTAATTAATAAATTCATTATAAACACACTGCTAAACATAGGCCTTCCACGGAGTACTTCATAGGTGGGTAATTGTTATAGTTGCCAAGCTTAGCAGGTTGATGGGTAACTGCAGTTTTTTTATTATTTGAAGCTGATACAAGAAAGATGCCGCTGCTTATCTTTTATGTCAGTTTGCTTATGTTACTTCTTAAGATGCTGCCGCTACACGAATAATTATAGTATAAAAATATTTTTATTGCCCATGTATATATTGATGTACCTATGGAACTTATATTTTGTAATATTGGGACAATGCAATAAATTAAGACTCAATGATGCAGTTTATTTACTCTCTCTTTATTAATTTGGAGGAGAATTATATATAATGTAAGTAGTAGCGTAGGATACATAGGTAGGGATAGGATTTGTGTTACGTGGTTCCATTATATTATATTTATAGAAAATTATAATGGTATCTTCTTCTATAAATATAATATACTAGAACTAAATAAATATTACTACTCCTTATATGGAGTCCACGTTGAGTAATGATATCTTTATAAATTAAGTATTTACAATATAAAAAAAACAAGTTTTTTTTAAATATTTTAAATAGTTAATCCTAAATAAAATCGTCTTGGCTTGGGTTGGACGGCTGGCCAAACCTCCTATGCACATAATAATTGCTCAGCCAAATTAAGTGGTATGGTGCATTATGAATACATAAAACATACGTATTTGACATATTAGGTGAACATTCGCGAAGGTATAATATTTTGGCCGACACATTATTGTAACATACTTAGATATTGAGTTATTTAGTCACTTATTAAGTAACATCCAACACTCATTAAGTAGTACCTACTCTTTCTCTGTATATTTTTTCACATTTATATTTATAATTGCATAGTCTATACTTAATTTATTTATACCTTTATATTTGATTAATCGTTACTTTCATGATCCACGCAAATAAGTTATATATAAATACCCTACAATTTTTCAGAAAACGATGACTTATAAAAGTTAAAAACATATGATTTGAAGGTTCAATAATATAACAAGATGAACAGAACAAAGAACATAATGTAATGCGACGTACTCATGATCATTAACATAAAAACAGATATCAAAATACATTTTGCAATCCCAGCCGCGTGAGCGGTTGGTGACAGACACCTTTGTTATAAAGTCCAAAGCACGTCTAAAGGAAGGTTTGCAATTACATCGTATGACACAAACATAATATCTAATTCAACATAACTTTATGTGGTAGAGACAAACTCTTTAAAAATAAATTTATTTAATACTTTTAAACTAACTTAAAATATACGAGTAGTAGTTGATACAGAGAACTTGGGAATGAATTATGTTGAGGGTGATTTGGTTTAAATAGTGTAGGAAGCTAGGAGGTGGGGTTAAACATAAGGGAACAACATTGTTCTTGGTGTTGTGTGTTAACTTATGGTAAACTATAAACATTAGCATATAATATTAAAATCGAATTAGTGTGGCTTCTAAGGAAGTAAACAATATGATTTATATAGTATTAAGGTCTTATAACATAAATAAATAGTATCCTATGACATAACATTAGTTGGCTTCTAAAAAGTAATTTAGCTTTTAAGTAAATAACATATAATTATCGGTTTTATAACATTAAAGTAAATAGTATCCTATGACATAACATTAGTTTGGCTAAGAAAGTAATTTAGTAAATAAACAATATTAAGTATACAGAACTTATAATATAAAATAAATAGTATCTATGACATAACATAACTTACAAAATGTTCTATTATGAGTACACTTAAAAGTATTTGAAAATTACAGTATTAACACTTTTAATATATTTAGTTGAATCGTTACATTGCATTGTTATAATACATTTATATGTTCAGGAAAGAGCTAAGGGTCTGGTAACTCACCGGTCTCCGCCTTCGACTGCCTCACGCTGCTGGGGCTCGGCGAGCTGGCTGGCTGATTAGGTGACTCGAAGGATATAACCCTGTCTCTCGAATAGAATAGTCCATAGGTCACTGGCACAGTATCTTCAGGGTGTTTAGTACTCGTTGTAAAATAAAAGGACACACACAATAATTTTCGAAGAGAAAAGTTCTTAACGTTTCGGCGTACGCGCAAGTCACTCCGCCGTTCGGCCAATCAGACATAAGCGCGGCTTCTCGCGTAAAAAGGATTGTTACCAGACCAAGAATTCAATAAATCCTATTAATTTAGTAATTGTTGCCACTCAAAAGTTTATAAGAAAATAAATATGACAATAAATATTAATTTAAAAATATGGTTCCAGTACGGAACATGCCGCTCACCTTAAAGACGTGAGGCTTTTAACAAGTTTAAACACAACGTAAAAGTATTGAAAAGAAAACATTGTTAGAACTAACTGAATAAATAAAATAGGAAACTAAAGAAGTTAAATATGGAGTTATCAGTTAACATAAATTATGAACTAGGTTGGACATTCGTAATTCACTTTATTCCAATGGAAGAGGCAAAATTTTACGACTGGACGCTTAACAAATTTGTTTCCTATTTGTGGAGTTACTACGCGAGTAACACTATCAGTACCCGGATGTAATGCGTGAACTCGAGCGAGTCTCCATTCTAAGGGAGGGAGATTATCTTCTCGCAGCACAACAATGCTACCTTCACGAATGGGAGTACCGATCCGAAAACCATTTGTTAAATTGTTGAATTTCATGAAGGTACTCATGACTCCCCTTCAAAGTGTTGAACATTCTGTTGTATCCAGCGCCACTAGTAACCTACTGGCATTCGTATCAGTTGACAAATATCCGGGATAGCAGTAAGAGGTCCACCTATTAAAATGAGAAGGTGTTAAGGGCAGGGGATCGATAGGATCTGCACTTAACACACAATGAGGGCGAATTCAACATTGCCTCGATCTGACACAACAATGTATGCATTTCATCATAAGTCAGGGTATTCGTACCTATTACGCGGTAAAGTGGTGTTTAAAGCTTTTAACCCCTGCTTCAAACAATCCACCGAAATGTGACGCGCATGGGGTTGGAAATGCCATGTAATGCCTTGTTGTAGGTTTTGTTATGAAGATGACTCTGGACTGCGTCATCCGTAAAAATTGATATAAACCCTTAAGATAGTTGTCACAGCCGGTAAAATTTTTGCCGCAGTCTGAGTAAATGTCGGTACAAAGGCCTCTGCGAGACGTGAAACGTCGTAACGCTGCCAAAATGCTTCTGTAGACAATTCGGATACTATTTCTAGATGAATCGCTTTAACACTCATACATACAATCACTGCGACATAACATTTAACCACCTTCGCGTTTCGCACCTTATTAGCGCGCGTAAAATGGACCAGCAAAGTCTACCGCTGTTTTGAGAACGGACGTTCCGGCTTCAATCACTGCCGGCAACGGCGCCATGCGTGGTTGGGGATGCACAGGTGGCACAAAACAACGAACACCGATGCAGACGTTGTCTAACGTCACGACTTGAAATGATCCAGTATTTCTGTAAAGTTGATACTGAATAAATTGCGGACCTGCGTAAGTGAGTTATATGGGCGTCGTCAATTAATAAGAAAGTTAAGGGATGTTTTTTGGGTAATATCATTTGATGTTTGGACTCAAATGGCAGAAGCGATTTATGTAGCCGTCCACCTACACGTAAGATTTGATCTTCATCGATAAATGGATTTAATTTTCTAAGTTGGTTAGAAGGAACCTTCCCTTGTGAAAGATAATTAATCTCGTCATGAAAACTGTAATGTTGAACCTGGCGAATAAGTCTTTTAAGACAGAATCTATATTCAGAAACAGTGATATGTTGCGAATATGTATATTTTGGTTTTAATTTGTCCACTTTATGTTTTAATATATTATAAAAACGAAATACAAACGCTGTAACACTAATAAGTTTCCTTAATGAAGAAAATTTAGGTATGATTTCGACATCAAGAAGTTGTGCTATTGCTACGCGAGCCATCGCTACAGGTAGGTTACGTTTTTCGTCGTTCGTTTTAAAAATTATTCCTTGAACAGGCCACTGAGACTCTGTCTGAGAAAGCCAGGGCGGACCGAAAAACCACACGGTATTATTTTTAGTGAATATTAATGGTAACATTCCGCGTGATGGTGCATCTGCCGGGTTGTCAGCAGAGGGCACATGTCTCCACTGAGCAGCAGGAATTATAGCCAAATCTCGCTTGTCCTATTCGAAATAAACGTCTTCCATTCGTAAGGTGGTGAGCGAAGCCACGCCAAAACGACGGAAGAATCACACCAGGCATATATATCTTCGTCCTTTATGTGATCATATGCTCGTTTCACCTTGACTATAAGATGGGCTAATAATAAAGCTGCCATAAGCTCCAAGCGAGGAATGGACAAACAAGGTGAAATGGGCGCAACTCGTGTTTTCGCCAGTAACAAATATGACTTAAATTATACCGTTTTCTAATATACACATGCAGCGTAGGCCTTCTCCGAGGCATCGGAAAACCCGTGAAGTTGAATAATACTTTCGCGATGAGTAGGAAATATATGTATCTATGGTGATGTCGGATAAGGACATCAAATCCTGAATGAAGCTATTCCAAGCATTGATAATTTCAATAGGGGGAGGAGCATCCCAATCGACCCCGGAAATCCACAACAACTGCATTAAAAGTTTTGCGTATACGGTGACCAGGGATAGCCATCCCATAGGATCGTAGATCCTTGCAATCTGTGAGAGAATAGCTCTCTTAGTCACATTTTGTATAGAAACTGAAACACTAAAACTAAATTGATCAGACTGTGGATCCCACTGGAGACCCAAGACCTTCGTCTTCGTATCCCTTTCCATGGGTGCAACTGGAATTAGTTCCCGCTCACCGTGAGAAATTGGTGATTGTACCGCCGCGAGTATCGCGGGCGAGTTACTGTGCCATTTTCGGAGTTCGAAGCCTGCTGTTTGACAAATACCTATCAGCTCTTGTTGAAGGACAAGAGCCTCAGCCTGGTCATTTGCGCCACTGACAATATCGTCGACAAAGACCTGGTCTCGAAGTACCCGAGAAGCTCGAGGAAATTGTTCAGCCTCATCAAGAGCGAGCTGTTTTATAACCCGAAGAGCGAGGTAGGGAGAAGAGCTAATCCCAAACGTCACGGTACGAAGACGATATTCACGTAATAAATTATGTGGTGAAGTGCGCCACAGAATGCGCTGGTAGTCCCTATCAGACTCTTGAACCAAAATGTTCCGATACATTTGTTTTATATCGGCTGTAAGCGCGATACAATGTGTACGAAATTTTAGAACAACGTCAATAATATCCTTATGCATCTTAGGACCCGTTAAAGAATATCGTTGAGGGAAATGCCGTTTGAACTTTACATCCAGCATCAAAGACTACGCGAGTCTTGGTCGTCTCACTAGCCTCTTTAACCACGCAATGGTGGGAATGTAATAGGTCGTCCCATCATTGGGAGGACTATCAACCAGCTCCATGTGGTTGAGATCCATATACTCTTAAGGCACGAGAGTGATATTCGCTCTTAAGGGACGGGTTTCGCTCTAATCGAGCTTCAAGTTTTAAAAGTCTAGAACGCGCAATATCCCGCGACTCACCAAGAGGTGGTGCATCGGGTTTAAACGGCAGAGCAACCACGTAACGACCTGTTTCGTCACGAGTATGTGTATGTGTAAATATAGACTCACATAACTTTCCTCAGGAGTGAAGGTTTTCTCTCTTCCTTCTAAATTCTAACTCCCAGAACCTACGGAGGTCAATGTCATCGGAGAATGAGCTAAGACACACCTGGATGGGAGGTAAGGTATTCGATTCGAATTCGAGGTTGCCCAACAATAAATAACCAAAGATACTATTTATAGCTATCGGTGAACCGGGCTCCCCTTAATTACGTTACTTTATAATACATGGGATAGTATATCGCTCCTAGCAACATATCAACGGGCTGCGGTAAATGAAAATTAGGATCAGCCAGTTTTAAATTTTTATATGTGACCACCCCTGTGCGGTAAGGGGCACGCTAGGCGTGCGTGAAATAAGTTTCGGCAAAATTAATGCTTCAACCAGAATCGAAGGTTGATCCATTCCTATGGGACTCATGCATACTGTAACTACACCCTAGGGTATACTGCTTATTTTCCCCAATACCTAATACGGGTATACTGGCACTTCGCCGTTTTAAACCTAACTGATTTGTACACGATTCAGTTATAAATGAAGCCTGGCTGTCGATTATAAATCGGATCGTAGACCGCTTTTGTTTGTTTATGTATACATCGACGAGCGCCGTAGATAAGAGTACAGTTTTAGCACACATCGAGTACGCATTGGACGCGCGCGCACATCAGAATCAGGCAGAATTCATCGACGTCGTCATTGCTACCGAGTATCATCTGATTCTCGCTCGACTACGTGATCCGCGAGAAGTGAAATAGAACTACTATCCTCTACAATTACCGGTAGCGCTTGAGATTCAAAATGAATCAAACTATGATGACGCCTATGACACGCACGACAAACATAAATGGACTTGCAATTTTTAACATCGTGCCCCAAATTCAGGCAATTAAAACAAACATTTTACCCTTGAGAAAGGTGTACCTATCTCTAGGAGATAAGTTTAAAATTCAGGACATTTAGTCAACGAATGTTGAGCTTCACATTTCACGCAATGCTTAACCTTATTTTCTTGCCCGCACGTGCGAGAATCGTTTGAACAGTTCGTCGAAGTCACCTTGGTCGCGAGTACCCGACGCGCCGTGCTGTCGCCGACGTCGACGCGCACTCTCGTAGGGTTCGACGACGCATAAGTTTTTAAACTGCCCGCATTCGGAAAACTCACAAGCCGAAACTTCCCGCTCAATGAATTTTATAAGACCGTCTACTTGTGGAATATCTGATGGCTTACTTAAAGATAATTCAAAACGTTTACGAATGCTAATTGGTATTTTACGTAATAAAATACTGAACAATAAAAAATTCCATTCCACTACAGGAAAACCCATAGCTTCTAATGCCTTTATATTTTCTTGGTAGATATTCAGAAGATTACGTAACGAAATAATCGACATTCAGAACAACATTCAATATCGAAAATACGATCATGTGCTTAGACGCGATTGAACGCTTATTGTCATAACGTGTGATTAAAGTGAGCCATGCCATTTGATAATTGTCGTCGGAAACAGGAATCGACTTAATTAGATTGTATGGTTCATTTTCAGGGTCAACAATAAGTACCTAAATTTTCTGCATTCGTGTAGCATCATTGTTGTGTACCAACGCAGAATGAAATCGAAATACGATCGCCAATCGGTTGCATCGCCGTAAAATGACGGTAATGGCAAAGTGGGTAACTTGTTAAGCGTACATATTTGAGGTTGATGAAATTCTCTAATAGTACTTTCATGACATGCGACTTGTGCGCCTATTCTCTCTTCTAAACCTTTTATCTTGTTTACATGGGAAATAATTGCATAGTAATAGTCATTAAATTGTTTACGAATGGAACTGTTCCTCTTTGTCAAAATTCTTTTGTTTCAAATAAGATTTTTCTATCTTTGATTGAATTTTACTAAATTTACGTTGTTGGGAAACGATATCTTTTGAACGCGCAAGAAATTCATCTCTGTTAGAATCTACAATTTCTAAAGTATGCTTTACCTCTTCTAAAACGATATCGCGTTCGAAAATATCGTGGAATGCAACGATGATTCCGCCATGTTGTATTGTAAAAGGTAACGAAATGAAATATGAAACTAATGTAATTAACGAGTGGCAACAAACCTGAACAATAAAGAAAATGCGGCTGAATGATCAAAATTATGTTCAGGAAAGAGCTAAGGGTCTGGTAACTCACCGGTCTCCGCCTTCGACTGCTCCGCTGCTGGGGCTCAGGAGCTGGCTGGCTGATTAGGTGACTCGAAGGATATAACCCCTGTCTCCGAATAGAATAGTCCATAGGTCACTGGCACAGTATCTTCGGAATTGTTTAGACTCTGTTGTAAAAAAGGGACACACAACAATTTTTCGAAAGAGAAAAGTTCTTAACGTTTCGGCGTACGGCGCGCAAGTCACTCCGCCGTTCGGCTAATCAGACGCAAGCGCGGCTTCTCGTAAAAGGATTGTTACCAGACCAAGAATTCAATAAACCTATTAATTTAGTAATTGTTGCCACTGAAAGTTTAAAAGAAAATAAATATAGACAATAAATATTAATTTAAAAATATGGTTCAGTACGGAACAAACATACATTGTCGATTATTTATTATTTAAGTTATTTATAATAGTCGAAAATTCATTGCACTTTTTTCATGTGGTTGTGTGGATCAATCCTATAGTTACTAGATGTGTCGCTTGTAAGTAGCATTTTGAGTAGCATTGTAGGTAACTACCATACAGAAATGCAAAATAACTACATAATATCTCACTTTTAGATTTATTCAGGTCGATTTGTTCGGGATCCCCTTATTACCTCATATAAATTGTTTTCATGTCCTTTATTTTCATACTAACAGTACTCTCATATCCTTTGTTTTCGATTATCAGGCCTTTTTTTCATATTTCTTGTACGTACTTTCCTTTATTTCTTTTAGTATTCTATTCACTTATATATTTATTATTAATTAGATACCGGGAATCGGAGTATTAATTCACCTCTTTGGGCGTTATGGGCTATTTTTATTATACTCATTTCATTATTACTTCAAGATATTTATCATGCGGGTACTTTATAAATATGGGCCCCCCATTTATTTGGGTATTATATTACATTTTCACTACATTTATTTCATTTTATTGGTACATAAACTTTTTTTATATATACTATATTAAGGTAATAGTGTACCTTGGGTTGTGCGCACAACCTTGAGGTCTACATTTAAGTACATACATACATACATAAACACTCACGCCTGTCACCCAGAGGGGTAGGCAGAGACTACGGACTTCCACTTGGCACGATCCTGGCACACCTCTCTCGCCTCCTTTATATCTATATGCATACACGCTCGTCGGTTAAGATACCCTAATCTGGCCCATTTCCAATATATCGCTAATTTGGTCGATAAACCTTCGTCTAGGCGTCCCTTCCGACTCTGCCGTTCACTTCTGCAGCATAAATTTGCTTTGTCACTCTTTCTTCGTTCATACTTTCTACATGACCAAACCACCGAAGCATTCCTTTCTTAATCCTGGTCACAACGTCATCTTGCAAACCACACTTTCTCTTATCACACTATTTCTCACCCTGTCATTCAGATTCAGCCCTAGCATATACCCTTAATGACCGCATTTCTACAGCATTTATTCTACTCTCATGCTTCTTCTGCCAGACCCAACTTTCACTACCTTATATTAAAGTAGGGACTAACACAGCATTGTGAATTGCCAAACGCCTTTTGACATTCTGAATCTTCACAATAGCGTAGCCCCATTCACTCTATTTCCTGCGTTCACGTCGTTCTATATCCTTATCATATCTACCATCCCTACTAAATAAACATGCCAAATATACAAACTCATCCACTTGCTCAATCAACTCCTTCTATTCTTATTTCACATAACGTTTTACTTTCTTCCTTTCAAAAACCATCACTTTCGTCTTACGGTGTTCACTTTCATACTCTTTCTTTTAATGATCGGTTCATTAAAGTAACCATCATTTGCAACTCGGCCGCCGACGATGCAAATATGACTTGATCATCGGCGCAAAAGGCATTTGACGATTAACTCACCCATTCTCAACCCACATACTTCAACTTTCAAAGTTTGAAAACAACCATAAATATTAAACAGCCAGGGGAAGTTACACAGCCCTGTCTGGCACCTTGGATGCCAAACCAGTCCGAGTAGACCCGTTGATCCTGACACAAGCACTAGAGTCCCTATAAAGACACTTCAATGCCTGTATCAAACCAGCGCTCAAACCAAATGAGTTAAGTGTTTGCCATAACACATTCCTGTCCACCTGTCATAAGCCTTTTCCAAGTCGTTGAAATCACAAAAACTTTCTTGTTTTTGGCCAAAAACTTCTCCGTAATCATGCGCATGGAAAATACTTGATCCGTACACCCCATTCCTTTCTAAATCCAGCTTGCACATCCCAAATTTTTCCATCAGTTTCTTCCATAACTCTTTCAATTAACACCTTATACAGTTTACCCACAATAAGCAAGCTGATACTACAGTAGTTTTTACAGTCCTGCTGTGACCTTTTCCTTTATATATTGGGACTATAACGGCTTTGCACCAGTCTTCCGTACCCGCTTCAGTTCCCAACATAAATAAAACAAGGTGTACAGCAGGCCTGCCACCTCCCTCTCCAGCCCTTAGCATTTCGAGTGATACTCTATCATATCCAGCTGCCTTACCTGCTTTCATGCTTTTCATTGCTTTCATTATTTCATCTACACTTATCTCCTACCTCTCTCCACTTCTTTCGAATTTCTTTTCACTTAATTCAGACGACCTTCACTCATAAACACGCTTTCAAAGTATTCCTTCCATCTCTTTAAATTCGAAACTTCATCATTCAGCATACAGCCATTCTCGTCCCGTATAGCATTCATTCTAGGCTGTTTTGAATTTCCCCTAGCAGTTCTTACGAGTTTCCAGAACATTTTAATATTTGCCTGGAAGTTATCAGATATCCTTCTATCATTCTTATCCGTTCTTTCTTGCTTTTTCCTTTCAACAACTTATTTTACTCTCTTATTTATAAGTCTAAAGTCTGCCTTTTTTCTTTCAATCTCATCATTCATACCGTACCAGTTTTGGTTGCCAGTAAATCTAGCCATGCTCTTCTTTGCTTCAACTTCCATCCGAATCTCATCATCCCACCACAACGTATTTTTTTTCCTTTCATTCGTTCTCTTACTTACACCACATACTTCGGTGGCTGAATCCACCATTTCTTAACATTATTCATACAGTCTTCAGGTTTAAATCATTCATACATATTTCATTCAAACCATTTATATTCTCCCTCAGTCTACATTTATACTTCTCTTTCACACCTTCATCTTGTAACCTCTCTGTTCTTATACGCTGTAACGCAGTGGTAGATACAGATGTCCGATGCCGCAACGCCTGAATAGACCATTAATTCGGCATAAGACCAGGTAATGATCCGTCCTACGTTGGATCCCCGGTAAACTCTTGTATCTACCACTGCGCTCCGCATTCTTTCATCCACAATTATGAAATCTATCATGCTTCTATCATTACCTCTTTCCATGTATACATGTGAATCCTCTTATGGCGAAAAAAGTATTCGTCACAAAAGATTCTTTTCCTCACATACGGCGAGAGGTCTTCACCATTCTCATTTACAATTTCATCGCCAAACATTCCTAATATCCTTTCATAACCAGACCTCTTCACTAACCCTTCCATTAAAATCTCCTAATATAATGATATTTTCATTTCCTTACATTTCATCAACACCATCTTACCATGTCCCAAAACTGCTCTCGGATATAAGTGGGCTTAGACATGTCTGGGGCGTACACCCTAACACAAAACTTCTTTAAGCCCACTTTCATTCGTATCCACAGCAGCCTTGGGCTTACACATTCATACTCTTTCACATTGACCATTCTTTCTGAAAGGATGACACCGACTCCCTGGCATGCCCGCTCGGTCTCGTCTACACCAGACCAGTAAGCGGTATACATGCCATGCAGTGGCATCCTTTCCCTTTCGTTTCGTCTCATTTACACATAACACATCTATTCCTCTATCATTCATCATTTCGCATATTTCATCCATCTTATCATTCATTGCTCACATACATTCAGCGTAGCCAGACGGGCCTCCGCAATCCACTTTTCGCCCCTCCGGAACAGAACGTGACGGGTGGCAAACCTCGTCGCCGGTTTTACTCCCGGAGATTCTTCACCACCCTGCCCCATTAAGGGGCGCCGGAACTCAGGGCCATTTCTTTAATGTGTTGGCTCATGGTGCGATCTAAGGGTGGTAGATTTTACGCCGCTACCATACGGCGAGGAGCCGAGTCTATCCTTTCGGCTTTGTCGCTCGTTTAGCACATTTAAGTCATTTTAAAAATACTCCAACAATTGTCACGGAGGAAACTAAGTTCATACTATGATCCAATGAAGGATACGACCTCAATGTACCATTATTAAGGGTAACAAATTTAAGACTTCTCTGGTCCCCAACAGTACTAATATGAGTAAAATTTTCACATCTCTCTTGTACTGAAGGTATTGTTCCTAGTACCCGTTACTTCGATTTCATCATCCAAACATGGAAACATACCCTGCTCGAGGACTATATGCTTTACCAGTGATGGAGGTTCCCGTATCTCCATTACTTATTTATGCAGGTCTGCTTTTGTTTTATTTCTATTATTTCTTTACATTTATAATTATTAGTCATTATTTAATTGTAACCAAGATTAAGGACAATATTCTATACAATGCATAATAAATTCTCATTTCCCTCATTGCTAATACATTAAAACTTATTCACATTTAATCCTTCCGAACAACCTTAAAAATTAATCGGTTATTGGTTTCCAAACTTTCAGCTGATCAGGCTGATTGTATGTGAATATGCTAAACACCGACAATTTTCTTTACCTATGTCACTCAAAATACTACAACATTACTTTTCATCCCAATTATGTATTTTCTTACTAATCCATAAGTTTATTTACATCTTTTACAAATCTTTATCATAAAATACTCGTATAATTTAGTTACATCATTGTCAGTCAGGCACTGAGGCTCACAATACACACAAAAATTTAAATCAATTAATTGTATACCTGTAATGAGTTTCAAAATCATATAAAGTGAAGAAAATATTTTCATAATCCACAAGTAAGTAGTATTTTCCGAGAAAATAATAAATTATAATAGTTTAAAAGCTTTAAAAGTTCAAACAATATAAAACCGAAAATAAATTATTACATTGCGTATTAAAATGAACAAAACAAATAAATAATAATGGGGAATATAAGTCGTCATCATTATTATAACAGACAGATCAAAATACAAATTGTACTGTTAGCACTAGCAATTTGAGACAGCTTTGTTTAAATTCGAAAGTAAGTATATGGAAACGTTTGCGATTGCATCGAACTATGATTACCTAAGCCTGAACTAAAGCAGACCGTGTGATTCATACCTAATTTTAAGATAACTTGTACAAAATATTATAATATGAATGCAACCTAAAATGAGATTCTAAGCATTTTTAAATTTACACAGAAATTGAAATAGTTTCGTCGTTCATAGTTAAAGTACATACATCCAATAACTCATTGGCTCTTAAAAATTTAACGTTGCTAGAAATATTATGATGTTAATTATATCGCATACAAAAAATTTTAAACAATCGCTGTAACAGCTATCGAGTTTACATATAACAAAACATCAATTTATTTAATATATTGAAAAAAAAAATATATTTATTTATCATAATATAATAAATATAACTTTAAGGTACTTATATCGTGAATTTAGAAAAAATAATTAATTGTTTATAAGCCTTTTAAAAATTTGGATTCGAACAATAAAAACAACGAAATGTATCACAGTGATATTTAATTATAAATTATGGAGAAATCAAGTACGTAAAATGTAATGTATTATATCATTATTTCATTCAGTTTTTGGTAGGACACGATAATAAAATAATTTATAACTATAACTGAATAAAAGTGAATATGAAATCGTCTTGCGCCTTAATAAATGTTCCACATAAGTGTATACGTAACTTAATTTATAATATTGCGTTATGGTTTTTATTTAGACACAGTAATAAAACTAATAAAATGCTATTGCATCGTTAAGTCTCTGATAAATATTTTTAACTTAATCATATTATATTAAGTACAGAATATTTAATACACGACTTTAAATATATATGTATAATAGCAAAACAACATGAAAAATATCAATTATTAAAGTTTTGATTTGATGGAATATCAGTAGATTTATCTTCCTTTACTTAACTATTAAAATTTATTAATCACTTAGAATAGTCTAAAATATTTCCTTCACGTCTACTCGGTCCAATTTTAATTAAATATGCTCTCACTTCTTTTAATTTCTCATATAACTGTTCTAAAGAAATATTCATAACTTACCACCGACACGTAAAATAATATAGTCATAGTAATTCGGTTAATACGCCCTTGGTTTTACTCTCGTTTTTCTTGGATTTATCTCTGTAGTAATCCACTTTACATGACATGTATGTCCGGTACAAACAATACAGGGATCCCAGTAGAAATACCAGCACAGTGGTAGACAGCAAAATATTACTCAGTCAGGTGAAATGGCAATTGTTAAGCTCCTGCTCCTACTGCATCTTGCACAATCATGGTCTCTTCTTTAGTCTGATAACCGCCCATCTTCTTGGTTATTACTTTTCGTTTTTTTTTCAACTTTTTATTAAACACGTAGGTGTACGTGTAAAGCAGCTCAAGATAGAATGCCATAGCTTAATTCAGTTCATTAGTTGTACAGAAAAATCTGACAAAGAAAAATGAATGGAATTAAAATCACTCAGGTGCGAAATTATCTCTTAATTTCTTCTTGTTTTTTTTTTGAGACAATTTTCACATTTTTCTGGGTGATGCTCGCTAGAATACAACCGCTTCTTTTCCTTTCAATGAATCCGCCAGTTTTATTTTTCAGTCAACTTTAAAACAATATATTTTGTGGCCTCTCCTTGTGTTTTCATATTATAGTTTTCGTTCCATCCGGTATTACGTCCATTGTGTTATTATAATGTATATATTTTTAATAATATTTAAGTCGATCCATGATGATGATTTTCTTTTTTATTAATATAATATTTTATTAATATAATATTTTACTATTCTTGTAGGCCCGGCGGTGCGCGTGCATTGTAGCAGTGCACCGGCTGGCAGGGTCGCCATGTAATGTTGAGACAATGCAATAAATTAAGACTCACTGATGCAATTTAATTACTCTCTCTTTATTAAGTTGGAGGAGACTTATATAGTAATTGTGACGTGGTACATAAGTAGGGTAGGGTTTCTGGGTGGTTCCAGGTAGAGCCATGAATGTTATCTTCTTCTATAAATATAATACGATATTACTGAACTAAATAGATATTATTTCTACTCCTTATATGGAGTCCACGTTGAGTGATGATATAATTTAATATTCCAGTTATATTGCTTTGTCATATTACCTATACCACAATTTGATATTTAATTATCATTTACGGTGCTAAAAAAATACAAAAATTACATAGTTATCATAAACAACATGCATTGCTTGAAATGCTGTGTTCCGGTCTGAGGGATAAAGAGAGCCAGTATAAACAGACTGTGTGTGCATTCAATCTTAGTTCTCAGAGGTCACAATGCAACTGGATGCTTATTTCTTCAAAGTTAGTTGCAGTTGTCCATGGACTACAGTAAGCACTTACCATTAGGTGGACTGTAAGTTCGATTGTCGCTTCAGTTTTATTAAAACAATTTGAGAATCTACCCAGAATACTCTGAGTAAACATTATGTGTAAATAATAAAGTTGCTTGCTGCAATTACCTTTTCTCATAATAGGTACTCGTATATTCGGTGACATAAAGCACAGTGAAACATATTTTATATATATTTTATATATATAAAATATGTTTTATAGCGGATTATATTATATTTGCAGAGGGGCAAACGAGCGGTTACCTGATGGTAGTGATGAACAACCGCAACACTGGGGAGATGTGTTGCCGGCCTTAAAAGGAGTAAACTTTTATTGTCCTCAAGTCGCAGTTCGAAAAATCGCTGGTGGTAATCGATTCCACAAGGAGTTGCGCCGATGAAACATCTTTAAATCGCAGTGGTGGACCAATCATCCAGATGGCGGATGGTATCGCGAGTTTTGTCGCGATGTGCGAGGGTGAATTGAGCGGCTGGAATTAGTCCGAACTTCCTCAGAGCACTCTCCGTGGTAGATGCGATAAAATACGCAAAGACGCATTTACCATGGGAAGTGCTCTGAGGAATTGTTCGGATTAATCCCAGTCGCCAAATTCACGAACGCACATCGCGGCGGAACCCGATACGGTCCACACCATCTGGATGATTAGCGGTCCACCACTGTGCGATTTGAAGATGTTTTCCTCGCACAACTTTCGTGAATAGTTTACCACCAGCAATTTTCTGGACCGATACGACTTAGGGACCCAAGAAAGAGCCTACTTTTAAAGGCTGCCAACGCATCTGCACCTTTGGTTCCCTGGTGTTGCAGTTGTTCATGGGCGGCGGTAGTCACCACCATCAGGTGAGCGGCATGCTCGTTTGCCCTCCCATATAAAAAATAAAGAGATGCAACATCTCTACGCAGTGCCAGTGAGTCAAACCGATCGGAAAGAACTCGGTCGTCGATTTCGAACCGCTCTGCGCTGGATGCGGTCAAGGGAAGAAGCTGGCACTGGGAGTCCCTGCCCAGAGTTGGGAGCAGTATTCCGTGAGGCCGAACCTGCGCCTTGTAAAGTTGCAGGCGGTGTGCCGGCATGAAATACTGTCCTGCTCTGCTGAGCACGCCAAGCTTTGTAGAGGCCAATTTGGCTTCTCTTCCAAGTGACCACGAAACTGCACGTCACTTGATATGTCGACGCCGAGGATCGATCCAGGCTGAGGCAACAAGAGGAGTGCCTTGAAACTGAGGAGATACGACAAAGGGTTCTTTTAGCGGTAAACGCAAACTTGTATCTTCTGAGGATTAAACTGGACTAGATTTAATCTCCCCAATCCGAGACTTTGTTCAGCAAAGACTCAACTTCAGAATATTATTATTTCATTCAGAATATAGAATATTGGCAGAGCGGTGTATAGAGCATCACCAGTGCTGTCATCCGCACAGCAATGAATGTTACCGGTTTGTAATATATCATTGATATGCAGAAGAAACAGCGTTGGTGATAGCACGCAGCCTTGTGGAACACCAGCGTTATTAGGTTTGTAGTCGGAGCATGCACCGTCTACTACGACCTTGATGCTCCGATCAGTCAGAAAACTGGTGATCCAATTGCAATTCCGGGAAGCCCATAGGAAGGAAGCTTCGAAAGCGCTTTGTGTCAGACCCGATCGAAGGCCTTCGCTATGTCCAAACTAACGAACGAAGCCTTCCCCTTGGACTCGATCGCCTGCGCCCATCTATGTGTTAGGTAAACAAGAAGATCACCAGCTGTGCGACCCCGACGGAAACCGTACTGGCGGTCACTAATCAGTTGGTGCTCCCTGGTACAGCTGGCAGTTAATAATGGACTTCATTATTTTCTAGAACAAGGAGGTGATGGCGATAGGCCTGTAGTTAGACAGATCAGAGCGGTTACCTTCTTCTAGGATCGGGTGCACAAAGCCGATTTCCATGAATTTTGGACAAGGCCTTGGCAGTAGGAGTACCGGAAAAGACGTTAGAACTGGTGCATAACTCTGGAGCACACGTCCTCAGCATAATTTGCGGTATTCCGTCAGGCCCACTTTACTTGTAGATATCCAGGAGAGGAGTGTTTACTGAGCACTCTGTGAATCGCACATCAGGCATAGACCACTCACACTGCGGGATGGTCGGCGGTGTGTTTCCCCCGTTATCGAGAGTTGAGTTGGACGAAGTGAGCCTAAAAGGTCGGTCTCTTTATGCGTGGGCCAGTGAGTCATCCTCCTGTAGAGATGGTAGTGATGGCTTACAGATATTTCCTTGGACAGCCTTGCCGACAGACCAGAATTCACAGGTTCCTGAAGGAAAGCGAACTAATTTCTCCTCAATTCTGTAAATGTGCTCATACTTTGCCTTGGTAGTAATTCTTTTGTTGGACCTGGAGGTTATACTTTAAGCATGCTGGTGTTTACATCCCGAGTTGCCGAAGCCTCAGCCCAGGCTGATAACACTCCTGCTTACTGCGTAATGCAGTCTAACAGGAGCGACCAAACCAAGGTTGATCTGTCTCCGATGGGTACCACAGATGATGGAATAAATAGTTCCATTCCCTGTCGCACCACATCAGTGACAGAGTTAGCAACAGCGCTAGGATCATCCGGCAAATGCAAACCCGCCCCATGGGTGGTAAAAAAACCACGAAATCTGTCTTTGACATGGTCCTGGAAGGCAGTCACATGGTCTTGTCCTTAACGCACTTACACAAAATTATGTATGCTATCCAGCTTTCACCGTAATATCCATACGTTTTTCCATGTTTTTACATTTTAGGTTATAATAGTTTTTTTGAAAACGGTGCATTCCTTTTAATGTGAGTGGTATTGTTATAATCGGGACCAAACTTCTACCAAATAAAACACCTTACCCCCACATTCCTGCCAAACGATTCTAAATCCAACCCCAGACATTTTATAGTTGAAAACATCAAGCGATGTTTTTATATTAAATATTTTAAGTTTTATATATTTAACAATGGGTTGGTTCAGACACCTACAATTTACATTTTACTTTAGATAGATAGATAGATGATGTCCTGTTCGTATTTGTATGATTGCTAGACTGTAGGTACTGTAATCTTGTTGTTAGTCCCTAATTAATCAAAGTGACAAACAAAACTCTACCGTGTTGTTTGTCGTAATGCTGCAGACATATTATAGTTGCAGTACGAATGGGTCGTTGTGGTTGTGTAGCTCGATCGGGAGGGCGCTCTCAGAATAGCTTCAACAGATGATGCTGTTTTATATAGTGAGTGTAGAAAACCGGCTACCCATATTATATTCTTAACGAGGCATACCATCTTAGTCCACAGGGTGACAACGAATCTGCATTTCAACTTAATTGAGGATAGATGTTAATCACTATACAGCATCCATCACTATCAGTTGGACTATGTGCTGTTTGTCACCGTTAATTTTAAAAAGCAAGGCTTCTAAACATCCCTAATATTAAAATTAAAAGTGTGTGCCAAAATTATGATTTTTTTTTTTTTATTTTTTGGGTGACAAACGCACACAGTCCACCTGATGGTAAGAGGTTGCTGTGGCCCATAGACATCTACATCTATCTTCGTTTACGAATTTAAATGCAGATGCGTTGTCAGCCGTGAGGACTAAGATAGAATGCCTCTTTTCTAGTGGGTCTCCGGTTCTCTACACTCACCACATGACAACACAGCAGCATTAAGCTGCTATTTGAAGCTGGTATTCTGTGAGAGCGTGGTCCTTCCCCGGTCGAGCCGACCCATTCTTACTACAACTATACTATTAATATAGCTGCAGCATGGCTCTACCACGTATAAATGATAGACGACTTTAGATAATTCGTAATAATTATTAGTCTTTATTCATACTTATACATGTATATAACATGTATATTTAAATGTACATAGTGTAAAAATATCCAGTACCGCATATTATCCCGTGGGTGTCGTAAGAGGCAACAGAGGGAAACTAAACCAGGAGATGGGAAGCATTTTCCCGACACCTGTTTTATAAAAAATAAGGTTGCCAACCCGCTTGTCAAGCGTAGCAACTACGTCATAATAAAGCTATAGACAGACACTCGTAACTCCATTATAAATTGTACTGAATAATTTTTAACGCATGGATCGTGGAGTCCCTGCAACGTTTCCAAGGCTATATGATTACACTAAAAATGAATACATTAATATAATTTTAGTTAAACAATCTTTCTTTAATATTGTAATATGTGTGTACGTTAGAGCACTGAGTATAATAATATCAGTTGAACTCTAACAAACATGAGGGCTATTTCAATAAACACATAGCTCGTTATCAATAGTTAACATTGCGATCTTCAACTGTTAGTGTAGCAATTATTATACAATTATGCAATTTGCATATGAATTGAAACGTATTATTGTGTACATATAGAGTTGTACCCTGGATAATAGGGTAACTTAGGGTCCAGCAGAAGCAATCTACCATATTTTATATTATTTCCACAACATAGTAGGGTATTTGAAGAACGAGAGCATTATTAGATTAATATCATCATCATCATCATCATAATTAAAGCTTATTAAAGTCCACTGCTGAACCTGGAATTTTACCTACATAGGTAAAATTTGTGGTATTTGCCACGGATAGCAGGCGCATTAACAACCGCTTTTCTCTATTATTTTGAGAGAGAGATTTAGAATCGATTTAAAACTAATAAAAGAAACTCCAAAATAACGAATCGTGAATTTAAATAAATGAAAATGCTTAATGTACATACATGCCCTGACAGCCAATTTCGTCCTCATTCCATATTTTAAACCCAACTCTATGTCACTCACCGAGCTTGATTTATAACGGAGCGTAGTTGATGGTTGATACTTACTCTACATGTTTTTCCTTATTTTTATCCTGACTACGATGCTTAATTAAAGCATCCACAAACAATTATACAATAACATATGTGAACACATTAAATAAACGTTAATACTAGATGGCAGACCTGATGACATGTATAGACAATGGTAAGCAGACGGTAAAGGATTTCGCAACCTTAATATCAGAAATAGATAAATTAATAGATTGATTTTTTTCGCTTCCACTGTATATTGTACATGGTAGAGTCATGCTACATCTACAGAATAACAGCGTAAAATTGCAGCTTAATGCTGCTATATTTTGTATAGAGAGTATGGAGAACATGAAACCCTTTTTACTGGAAACGACGCATTTAGACATTCTATCTTAGTTCTCAAGGGTGACAACGCATCTGCATTTTTATGCCTAATTGAGGGTAGATGTAGATGTTTTTTTATGAAGTAACAAACGGGAATACAGTCCACCTGATGGTAAGTGGATGCTGTAGCCCATAGACATCTACATCTTTCCTCAATTAAGAATCAAAATGCAGATCAAGATGCGTTGTCATCCCTGAGGACCATGATGGAATGCCTCGTTTTAAGTAAAAGGGTCTCCGGTTCTCAACACTCACCATACAAACACAGCTGTATTAAACAGCTATTTTTCTGTGAGAGCGTGGACTACCCCTGGTAGAGCCGATCATTCGTGAAATACAATCAATCAAGTGCATGCTATGCACGATAAGATAGTATTCCATGGCACAAGGTCTTCTTCCCATCTAAATTATGTATTACGTTGTTTATAACAATTTTAGCAGCAGTGTATGATGTATGATTTAAAATGCTGGTGAAAATTTATTAAATTATGTACGTATAATAAAAAATAACGTAATTTGATAAATCTTTCGTTTATAAGTAGATTTTCTCAGCGTTACTTTTGCAGATAGGTTGAGGATACATTTTTAAAATGATTCTTGGAAGAACTTTCTACTCGAATATTTTTTAATGAACTTCTTACAAAACGGAATTTAAAACTCTTAAGTGGTATCTTGGCCGTTTTATTAGCTTTCTAGAGCTGAAGGTCGAATCAATTGTAAATACTTTATAAACTCTTCTAACCCTTATCATTTATAGAAGCCCTAAAACAGCAATTGAGTTAAAATTCTACGGTTCTTCTTCTTTCATTGCAAAATTATAAAATATAATTTAATTGACAATTGATAATTTAATGATGTAAATTAAATTACGAGTAACAATTAAATAAATGTTGATCATCATCATTACCTCTGACATGGACCTTTCCCTGATTTAGATTTCTTAATCGCCATGCTAAGCACGTGGATTGATGATCGCAGTGCCAGACGGTTACACCTGTGCACTGCCCCGTCAAAGGTTTAGGTATTTTACGTCTGTCTAACATGAGACAAAGTTATCAACGCGAAATGCATAATAGTCCTTCACAAACGTAATAAAATCAAAGGATATAACTTTTCTTAAAACATTTAAATAAAACTAGTTTTACGGATTTTATCGCGTTACGTCACTTATTTTCTATTCCTGACGTTTAAGTACTTTTACAGCACCCATGGTCACGGAGGGACTGAGGTATTTGACGTCCCAATGTCATAGTTAACCACGGTTACCTCCAGATTAAAATTATTAATTTTTGTTCCGATCTACGCAGTATGAACTTACAGTATCTTGAAGTCTTGCAGTTGTATGCTTGGGTTGGGATTTAATTTTATTAATTATAGGATCCCAAGCAGATGGTAGCACCAGCCATCTTCTCCTGTAATAGGATTTTTTTGATTTCAATAGCCTCATGAATCATCCTTAGAAGGAATCGCTGTTCTTTAGCGAGATTTGTGGTCTACATTCGAATAATCGAATAATATGACAGCTAAATAAGTGTAACGAGACTATTTATTTATCCTGCAGTTGTCGCGCCCTATAAAAACAAGTGATTGGTCACGTGGATTTCATATGTAGTCCGATCTAAAATAAGAAGAAAGCCGTAAAATATCAACTTTAACTAATAAATACTCTATTTTAAATAAAACAAGGTAACATTTGTCAACGGTTAATCATATTAAATAAATAAAAACATTTATACCTCCTTTTTATTCAAATAATAGCAATGGAAAACACCTTTACATATTAATATTTGAAAATGGCACATTAATTTCAAAGTGAGATCACACATTTTTTGTTTGCTGTGTATAATAATGTGATCGCTAGTATTTCCTCTATTCGTTGGTACGCTCTTCGACCAGCGAGTTACCATTTAAAAAATAAATCATAAATAAATGCACGTGCACGTCTTGCACTGAGCACGTCTTCCTATTTTTTAACTTTTAATACTTGACTTGTCAAAAGATTCATTTAAGTGTTTATTGAAATTTGATATTATTTAAAAGTGGGTTAATATTATAATCCTTCAGAACACTGCACTGTAGGGTTAACTTTTAGGTTTTTCCAAACTTGATATCGATAAAAAACTTATTACTCATTGAAGAAGAATCAAAATTTTATTAATTAATTTAATCACTCAACTAAAGAAGAACATTATTGAGTAGTCTGATACCAAGTATAATAATAAAAGTGTAAATGAACAATTTCTGTCTTTAGGTAAAATAAATTCAACAAAAAAAAATCGGACTATCGATATGTCTATATGAAAACTTCCTTTAATTTATTATAATATTTCAAAAATATTAAATTATTTTATTAGTTAACTAAATGGTGCTCGCGACTTTGTCCACGAGGATTAAGGTTTTTTACTTCCCGTGGGAATTGCATGCCTTAAGCGTAAAGCCCGTTGGTATGTTCTACTAGCGCCTAAAAATCAAGATTCTAACGTTTTGTCGTATGAAATCGTATCTAACAATCATATTGAACATATATATGATATAAAAAGTACATTGTCAGAAAGATAAATGATTGTTAAACTTATTATATTTTTTTTAAATCGATCAATTGCTATTTTTACAAAAGCGGTTTTAGTGGCTTATTGTGTAGATTTTATGTAGTGTATGTGACTTATCGAGTCCGCATGGAGGCGTAAACAAGATAACTTTTGAAAATATCAATTGTTCAACTCAATCTATTTTTTAAACTCTTCATCCATAATGTGGGAAGCCATGGCATGTAAATGGCAGTTTAATTTTGTTTTGTTTAGTTACAATTAATTTTTTCGGCTGAGAAATGCCTTAATGTTTGGTGTTTTATGCCTTGTATTCTTATTTTATTTACAGTACACTGTGCCTGTCCGGCCACCAGAGAGTACTTTTTACCCAGGCTCAGCCGCCGTCGTGAGTGGTCGTTTGTTTACAGCAGTTTGTGCTGAAAAATATCGATAGCTGTAGAAATACAAAATATTCCAAAAACCAGATTTGATACATACTTGACCAAGGTAAGTTATTATTATTATTTTTATAATCACAGATTTTTGTTGCAATATTTTGTTTCTATATAAATGTTTTTTTGATTTATATATAAATGTACTTATACGTCTTGAACTTTTTGGAGACCTGAAGGTGTACTTCGATATCTGCTACTGGAACTCCTCGACGAGTAGAACTAGGTGTGCCGATTTTGGGCTCGTTATGTTAGTTATGATGAGAGCTTACCCCCGGACTTGACGGAGTGACTTGAAAGTGTACTTCGGTGACTGCTACTGGAACTCTTCGAAGAGTAGTAATAGTAATAAATGTGCTGAGTTTGAGCTCATTTTGTTAGTTATGATGAGACTATACCTCCGGACAGCGGCGGATTATCCTTAAGGCAAACTAGGCACGTGCCTAGGGGCGCTAGGTTAAAAAAGCGAGCGGTGAAGTTTTTAAAAAAATTGTCGTATTTGATTACTCCTAAATCGCTCATACTCTCTCATCACGTTTTTCATTTAAAAAACTTTGGAAAATCCAAAAGTGTACGAGTCATAATGCTCATATAATAGTCAAAGAGTTCCAGTAGCATTCACCAAAGTACACTTTCAGGTCTCTCCGTCAAGTCCGGCGGTAAGGTCTCATCATAAATTTCATAACGAGCACAATCTCGGCACACCAAGTTCTACTCGTCGAGGAAATCCAGTATCAGATACCAAAGTACACCTTCAGGTGGTATAAGTCCTACGTTTGTATTTCTTCAGCAATTTATATTGTTCAACACGAGCCGCTGTGGCAAACGATACAGTAATCCACTCACGACGGCGACTGAGCGCGAGTGACGAGTAAGGAAAGTGTATTTAGTAAAATAAATTATAACAGGCTGCTCAAAACACCGAAAATGTCGGGATTTCTCAGCTGAATAAAATTAAATATATCTAAACAAAACAATATTAAACTGCCATTTACATTCCATGGCTTCCCACATGATAGGTGAAGAGATTAAAAATAGATTGAGTTGAACAATTGATATTTTCAAAAGTTGTCGTGTTTACCCCACTATGCGGACTTGATAAATATACACAATAAGCCACTAAAACCACTTTTTTATGTAAAAATAGCAATTAATCGATTTAAAAAAATTATATGTTCAACAGTCATTTATCTTTCTGCAAATATGATTTTTATATCATTTATATGTTCAATATGAATGTTAGATGTGTTTTCATGCGACAAAATGTTGGAATCTTGATTTCTAGGCGCTAGTAAAACATATCTACGCGCTTTGCGCTTAAGGCATGCAATAAAAAACTATTGGTAAATCCAATTGTGCATGCCTTAAGCGCATTAAAAAATTAAGTATAACATAATTATATCTAATTTTTTAATGTAGTTTAAATACACACAAGTTTTCACTAAAAACCTTATTACTATACTTCCAATTTTCCGATAATTTTATGTCAAACTTCAATTAAAAAAAACTTTGGAAAATCCAAAAGTGCACGAGTCATAATGCTTATATAATAGTGAAAAATAAAAAACATGTAAATTGTAGTTCTATTAGTCAAAGAGTTCCAGTAGCATTCACCGAAGTACACCTTCAGGTCAATCCGTCAAGTCCGGCGGTAAGGTCTCATCATAACTTTCATAACGAGCACAATCTCGGCACACCTAGTTCTACTCGTCGAGGAGATCCAGTAGCAGATACCAAAGTACACCTTCAGGTGAGATCAGCACTCACGACGGCGACCGAGCGCGGAGTGACGAGTGAGGCAAAGTGTATTTAGTAAAATAAATTATAACAAATCACCGAAAATGTCGGGATTTCTCAGCTGAAAAAATTAATTATAACTAAACAAAGTCATCAAATTACACCTTCAGTTCATTTTTTCAAGGCGGGAGGTAACTAATTTTGCAAAAAAATATATTATAATTTACAATATAGTTTAATTATTGCAAAATAATAAGGATACGAGTATTCTTAACCCCTTACCGCATACCAAGCCATACATAGACACAAAAGTAAATGATTTTTTTGTAGCCTAATGAAATGCTTGATCTTTAAAAATACCTTAAATTAGAAGAAGCATATTTGTCGTTATTTCGAACGTTAATCAGTAGTCCATGGTAATTGACATTTTGTCAACTATATTTGAGGTTATTCGTAACGCGTGTGGTCGGCCGGTGTCAGAAAAACAAGTTCAACTTTTGGGATTCAAAATAAAATACCCAACGGTAAGTAAAACGTATTAAAATAATATGACTATATGCTTTATACGCTCTAAAATATAAAACTAGTTTGTTTATTTCAATGCCTACCTCTTTTCGCATTTTTATTTGTCTTTTTTCCAATATGCCCTATTTGGCTTCCTATGCGTTACTGTAAAAAATACTGCTGTCATATTTGGCTTCGTATGCGATCAAGATTGTTGTTTGCTTATTTCAGAAATTGATCTTTTGCACTTTTATGGAAGATTCAAGCATTTTAATAAAATTCCTGGTGATGGCAACTTGAGCGATGATGATATTTCTTCTAACAGTAGCGATGATTTTGAACCTAACTCTATTCGATTAAACTCAAAAAAGACATATTGATAATAATATGTCTTTTTCCTGACTCGGAATCTGATTACTGTTACAGACTGCATCTATATCTAAAGCTAAGGGGGAAGGGCTAAAAAGGGACGAGTTATTTAGGCAAAGAGAAAAATGACCGCTTATGACAAAGCTGACTTTGAATTCAAAGATAGAGATATCAGAATTACCGGAGATAATGCAACTAGACACACCGGCAGAGTTCTTTAATTTTTTATTCACATCAGAATTTATGAATGTTATAACTGAAAATTCTAATCTTAAGTCTATTCAGGATAATATAAACAAACCAGCAGGAATAACAAGACAAGAAATAGAAAAGTTTATTGCCATCTTGATCTTCAGACCAATATATGCCTTTATTTAATTTCAAACCATTTTCAAATACTTGTAGCAAACAAAGCTCCAAGACAAAAAAAAACGTAGTCGTACTCCCATCGTATTGCCCAATTCTCCAGTACCTTTTAAAAGCTTCGAAAGACTCCTGCTAAACATCAAAAGCTTCCTTTGAATTCAGTAGTTCGTGATAGAATTAGTAATTTTCCCATTTGGGAGAAAAATACCCGACAGATATGCCAATATTGTTCAAAATATCGTTATTTCACTAAATGTGAAAACTGTAATGTTTGTTTATGTTATAACGACAAACGCAATTGTTTTAAGGAGTTCCACCAAATATAATTCATACGAAGCCATATTTGGATTAACATTAGATGACGAGACTGTATGCGAAGCGAGTAATAACTAATACTATCGAGTAATAACTTCTAATATATAAGTTTATTATTTTTTATTTCAATTTGATCTCATTATGTAAGCCTAATTAAACACTATTTCTTAATAAAATAATTTTCATTCCATCTCTTTAATAATTCATGTGGTAAGGTTAACAGGGTATAAACAGTGAAAACTTGTGTGTATTTAAACTACTTTAAAAAATTAGATATAATCATGTTATACGTAATTTTTTAATGCGCTTAAGGCATGCACAATTGGATTTACCAATAGTTTTTATTCCATGCCTTAAGCGCAAAGCGCGTAGATATGTTTTACTAGCGCCTAGAAATCAAGATTCCAACATTTTGTCGCATGAAATCGTATCTAACATTCATATTGAACATATAAATGATATAAAAATCATATTTTCAGAAAGATAAATGACTGTTGAACATATATATTTTTTAAATCGATTAATTGCTATTTTTACATAAAAAAGTGGTTTTAGTGGCTTATTGTGTAGATTTATCAATTCCGTATGGTGGGTAACACGATAACTTTTCATCTATCATGTGGGAAGCCATGGAATGTAAATGGCAATTTTGTTTTTTTTTTTTAAGTTATAATTAAAACTTTTCAACTGAGATATCCTGATATTTTCGGTGTTTTGAGCAGCCTTATATAATTTATTTTACTAATACACTTTGCCTCACTCGTCACTCCGCGCCGGTCGCCTTCGTGAGTGGATTACTGTATCGTTTGTTTACAGCGGCTCGTGCTGAATAATATAAATTGCTGTAGAAATACAAATTATTCCAAAACAAAATTTGATATATACTTCACCAAGGTTATTATTTCTATAATCACAGATTTATATTACAATATTTTGTTTCCTAAAAGTAGGATTTATATCACTTGAAGGTGCACTTTTGGATTTTCTAAGCTTTTTTTTTAATTGAAGTATGACATATATACAGGGTGTCCAGTAAATAGCACGACATACTGCAGGGGTGATAGCTAGGGTCACTACCTATCAATACAAACACAATATATGTTCAGCAAAATCTTATGATTTACAGTTTTACAAAATTTTCCGAAATACCGAAAATCTCTACCTTGAAACAGATTTTAAGCATCTCGTAAAAAAAATCCTTCTCTAGTACTTTTTACAGAAAATTATTTGTGAATAGTTACTTTACTCATTGATAAGTCTTTTTCTATCAAAAACAAGAATGTTTTCAAGAAATACTATTTTTGTTTAAATTTGCACAGAACTATTTTCTTATCACTTAAGTTTAACCTACAGTGGTGAAAAAATGTATGTATAACAACAAACTTAAAAATAGCTTGTTTAATGGTGATTTAGGAAAGATACAATACTAGTGCATTTTCATTAAAAATACAAAAAATGCTATTTTAGTTCCAGAGAAGCTGATTTTGTAGAAAATGTTATTAACGTAATTTTGACAAAAGCACTGAGAATAAGTATAGCTGCTCATTTACGCGAATTATTATAAAACTAGTTGTGACACGTAAAATGCGACATGCACGCAATGACTAAAGGTTTTACCAGCTCGACCGACTGACCCGACCGTTACTGTCTAACAGAAGCGCGTGCTATCCCGCTCTTTCTTGCATTGTGATTTTGTGTCTCACTCTCAACCTTATTTGCGACACTTGTCAGTACGCTACCTTAAACCGTGCGCAACGCATCTCTGTGTTCACAAATTATTGTTTCGTACTGACGACTGTTTTGTGCCTTGGGCCCCGGACTTTGTTTGCCTTACGATTTGGATTTTATTGTGATCACTACGACGACTTGGCGACCACCTGGATTTTGTGTTTTATAACACCAACCGCCGCGTTTTTCCTGGTTATACGCAACGAGAGTATGAGATGCACCTTATTTACGGAGAAGCTACAAAGTTCCCGAGCTGCTGCCACCTCTACAGGAAAGGTTTCGATAGAGACATCCACACCATGAAATGTTTACCAGAGCATAACTCCTACATGGAAGGCAGACTCCTGGTCAACGTGGCGGTGGACGGCCCCGTTGTTGACGAAGACATAGTGCTCAGGAACGAGAACAAGACCCGACAACTTCAGTTAGCGATACAACGGCGCACAGGATACCGAAGTCCACTGTTCATTCAGTACTTAAGAGGTATGGATACCATCCATTTCACGTACGACGCGTGCAAACTCTTTTAACTAGAGACTACCTGCCGAGAGTTCAATTCTGCCGCCGCATGCTTGAAATGCATCGGGAGGACCCAAACTTTTAATAAGTGTTATGGAGTGATGAGTCAGCCTGCAGAAAGGACGGCTACTTGAATTTGCATAAATTACATAGTTGGCAATTAGAAAATCCATGTGTCAAGAGAAGACAGGTCCCAGTACCAATTCAAAATAAATTATGGTGTGGGATTTTAATGGCAGATTGTGGGTCCCGTCGAGCTTCCACCTCATTAAATGCCAATAATTACTTGAGTTTTTACGAGAAACCTACCCACGCTCCTTGAAAATGTTCCGAGTGAGCTAAGAGAGGTGATGTGGTTTAAAATGATGGGTACCCTACTCATTATGGCGGGAAGTAAGAGCCTACTTAGATGAAGCTTATCCAGGCAGGTGGATTGGCGACTGGGACCGATATTATGGCCACCTAGGTCTCCGGACCTAAACCTGGATTTTTTTATTAAAAGCCAGAAGGACAAAGTCTATGAAAAACCGATCCAAAATGACAATGAATTGAGAGCAAGGGTTAACATTGCAGCAAGAAAAATATCGGAAATAGCCTGAAAACTCAAAAGCTCATTTTAAGAAGATGCCGAGTGTATTAGGGCACAAGGAAGCAATTTGAGCATTTATTGTAATTTATTTAAATAAATGTTTATTAAAGTTAACTCCTCTGTTTTTTTACTATCACCTTATCCTTCAAGATGTCATTTACAGGGCCGGCCGGTCGGCTGTAGATTAATTATTATGTAATTCGAACCGTAGTACGACCACAACGATTCGAATTCAAACACATTACTTGCATTTAAAATAAAATGCTCTTTTAACTAAAATAGCTTATTTTTGTATTTTTTAATGAAAATGCACTAGTATTGTATCTTTCCAAAATCACCATTAAACGAGCTATTTTTAAGTTTGTTGTACAAACTGCACATTTACTTTTTTTTCACCACTGTAGGTTAAACTTAAGTGATAAGAAAATAGTTCTGTGCAAATTTAAACAAAAATAGTATTTCTTGAAAACATTCTTGTCTTTGATAGAAAAAGACTTATCAATGAGTAAAGTAACTATTCACGAATAATTTGATAAAAAAAAAGTACTAGAAAAGGATTTTTTCATTACGAGATGCTTAAAATCTGTTTCAAGGTAGAGATTTTTCGGTATTTCGGAAAATTTTGTAAACTGTAAATCCGTAAGATTTTGCTGAACATATATTGTGTTGTATTGATAGGTAGTGACCTAGCTATCACCCCTGCAGTATGTCGTGCTATTTACTGACACCCTGTATATGATCGGAAAATTGGAAGTGTAGTAGTACTTATAAATATAAATAAAATACTTTCGAAAATTACGATAATCATGTTATACGTAATATTTTAATGCGCTTTAGGCAGGCACAATGGGATTTACCAATAGTTTTTAATTTTATGGGACAAATGTAGGTTTTGTATTTCTCGAGATTCAGCAGAGGGTCCCAATTTTGATCTCGGAAATACATCAGGATAGCGTTAATTATTAAAATAATAAAAGTGGAGCGGATGTTCAACTTGCCTTGCTTACGCAATTAATCATTATCAGTAATAAGACAGCGTAACGCACTATACATTCAGTATAGAGAAATTACAGTTCGACCACACCGTAACACGTCCTCGCAACATCACACACCAGTGTAACGTGAGGTACGTATTTACATGATAACACCAAAGTATGCAAACCAACAGCAACACTACTTATCTCAGTGTAACACAGGGTAGCCTCAGCAACACCATCCTCCTTGCCTGCACTAGAAGAATTACTACAACGAATAAAACCACAACATTATCTTGGCACTCGTAGAATGACCGCAATCGTAGAATGACTTAAGCGGAATCTCCCATGCACGGCGCCTACAGTGAACCTTATACTGCACAAACAAGTGGTGGTTTCTCGATATACCCTCAATTCAACCAGATCCAAGCGGCATTTTATAGACGCTCCGACATATTAATTCAGAGTATCCAGTCGTTTCCAAAGTATCCAATAACCTACCTGCACAAGTACTATCTGTTCGATGGACTTTGATTCATCCCAATTTCAATGTTTGCCTAGTAAACGTCGCAAATTAGTCTGTAATGCTTTACCAACACCAGGTTTTTATAGGATAAGGTTGACAAACGAGCACACAGTCCACTTGATGGTAAGTGGGTTGCTGGCCCATAGACATCTACATCTATCCGCGATTACGGATCAAAATGCAGATGTGTTGTCACCCGTGAGGACTAAGATGGAATGCCTCATTTCCAGTAAAAGGGTCTCCGGTTCTCTACACTCACCATATGAAACACAGCAGCGTTAAGCTGGTATTCTGTGAGCGTGGTCCTTATCCGGTCGAGCCGACCCATTCGTGCTATAACTATACCAGTTATATAGCTGCAGCATGGCTCTACCACGTAAAGTTAACAGTTGCTGTAAGTGTTATTCATGTTATGTACTTGTAAAATTTGGGACTGTTTTTTGAGGCAACCCACTACTACCAATTTTTGTTTTGGTACTTAGAGCCTTTTTTATTTCTGGTGTTCGTGTATAACCATGCAAAATTACAGCCCTTTGGATTAACAATAGTATCTACGCTAAGCCGCGGACAGACGGACAGGCGGACGGGCTTGGTAAACTATAAGGGTTCCTTGTTGTTTTACTAAGGAACATTAAAAAGACTTGTTGCACTGACCAAAGTAAAGAGTTCAAATGATTTTAATTGTTTTAATGACTTTTGCTTATGCTTGTTTTTTTTTTCGTTTAAGGAAACTATCGATGTAAAATATCTATATGGTAGCATCGCAATTAATTCATCTATCTTACACTCATAACTTTTTCTATGTTGATGTATTTAACCTATAAGTGCGCGTAAAATGTAACAGTGTTGGAGATTTAGATTTGTGTGTACCATAATGACACAAAATTTTATTGAGTAGGTGCAGTGCTGTCTATGTATTGCTCGTCCCGCACCAATAGTGAATGACTTTTTGTTCGTAGCATTAGGCGCATTTCTCGTCCTTTGGTTGAATGGTAGTATAGAGAGTTAAAGCAAAACATCGCAGTTGTTGTGAATACTTAGCTCGTGAGAGCTTCCCACTTTTACATTTTTTCTTAAGTTGACGCTTAATTAATACTGTTTCTTCAACGCGAATTTTTTCAAAACTACCTATTCTTCTTTATCTATAAAAGATTTTCATCCAGATTATGAACATGTTTTTCAAACCAGCAACTTTTTCTATAAAAAGATTTAGCAAGGAATCGAATCATAATTTTCAGATGTTTCCTTTGAATGAGCCTGAAAATAAAAAGGCTATATTTATGCTGTTATACCTTTCTATGCAGCTTACTCAATCTCAATAATAAAATAGTAAAGTTACAGCCTATATACGTCCCACTGTGGAGCACAGGCGTCTTCTCATTTCTGAGAGGGCTTTGGGCGGGAAGTGTCCACCGCGCTGTCCCAATGCGTGTTAGCGAACTCACATGTCTTCGAATAATTTTTTTCTTATTTCTCAGACATTCAGGTTTCCTCACGTTTTCCTTCAACGCCGAGCACGTGGTAAATCACTACTTAACTTGAAATTAACAATTTCATTGGTGCCCACGGTGATCGAACCCAGGTTGCTTGTGTATTGTAAAATTTACAGCAAGCGCTAACCATCTGAGCTACCACGGCTCCTATATAATAAAATAGTAGAAATTACTTTTGATAAATATGTACATTTAATCAATCATATTATCTACAGCAAACTTTTAAAAGGAAACTCGCACGTGGAGGAAATGATGTTGTACATGCAGATGTCAACGAATCAGGAATAGTGAGAGTGGCACTAATGGCACGATAAGTTGATAGTCTGTCATCTGGTACAATAAATGGTAATTGATGGCTATGAAAAATTAGATTTAATATTGTACATTTTTTGAAGTGGAAATCTGAGCTCATCTCACAACTATGATTAAACACATAGCTTGGTGCTATAGCTTGGACCAATCACCTTCTATTGTTCGCCAATACTTGTTAGAAGTCTGGAAATGATCTGAACAAATGACGCTGTTTCTTGTAGGAAGCCACGTAAGCCTGTTATTACAAAACTATTTCCATATATCCTTTAAACCCTGATATTAAGGAAACCTGTAATAAATAAATTAAAAAAACAAGGTGGTCGAAGTTCACACTTAGTAATTTTAATATAATGTATTAATACTTGTGAGTATTGTATTATATTTAATTTGATGCAATTTTAATAATCATTCATCATTACAGCCCTTCACTAGTGCACTGCTGAACATAGGCCTCCCAAGGAATGCCACAAAGCACGGTCCTGAGCCACCTGCATTCATCGACTTCCTGCATGTCTTACCAAGTCGTCACTCCATCTAGTGGGGACGCCCACACTTCGTCCGCCGGTACGAGGCCGCCAATCGAGAACCTTTTTCCCCATCGGTTGTCGGTTATTCGAGCTATATGGCCGGCCCATTGCCACTTCAGCTACTAATCTGTTGGGCTATGTCGGTCTCTCTGGTTCTACTGCGGATATCCTCATTTCTAAGTTTATCACGCAGAGAAACCCCAAGCATAGCCTTCCATAGCTCGCTGAGTAACATTGAGCTTCCTCATACGGCCAGCAGTGAAGGACCCATAGGTCATCACTCAGCAACACGCACTGGTTGTACAGTCTCGTTTTCAAGTTTTGAGGTATACCTGACGAGAAGATGTGCCGTAATTTCCCGAACGCTGCCCAGCCGAGTTGAATCCGTCCATTGACCTCTCGGTCAAAGTTGGACTTACCTAGTCGGACTATTTGTCTCAGGTAAACATACTCGTCAACAACTTCGAGCTTAGTGCTCCCAACAACTACCGGCATAGTTGTGACATGGACGTTATACATGATCTTTGTTTTGTCCATGTTTATCTTAAGACCTATCCGTTGGGAGGCACTATTGAGGTCATTGAGCATAGTGCTTAAGTCCTGCAGCGTTTCTGCTATAAGTACTATATTGTCGGCAAATCGAAGGTGAGTGATGTACTCGCCGTTGATGTTAATACCGTATCCTTTCCAGTCCAGTTGCTTGAAAACGTCTTCCAATGCAGCGATGAAGAGTTTTGGGGATATAACGTCATCCTGTTTTACACCTCTGCAGTTGGATAGGTTTTCACACTGGTTCTGTACTCATAGCCATCGTAGCCCTATTGTACAAACACTTCAGCACTTTGATATACCGACAGTCATACCCACAGCAATTGTAATATTAAACTATATTATTACAAAGCTCGCAATATTTATAAAATAAATCATAAAACATAACCTCAAAAATGATTATATGTACAAGAGACATGTCTGTATAGACCATATTTGCCATTTGCCATTTTTATCGATAACTATTTACAAACCGGTATATCAAAACTATCGCTCGGTGACAGCAACAACTCTGATACAGACTCGGATCAGTCGCACGATCGAATCGCATATTATATGAGGGCGATTTGTTGTAATAAAAATTACAATAATAAGATTAATAATTTATATTAATAAATAGTACTAATGTCATTAAAAATTACTAACAGAAAGGTAACGCCATCGTTTTGTAAATTTAACGTGGCAGATCATTAGTCCTAATGCTTTTTTTTTCATTCATACAAACAACTTATACAGCTTATTGTAATACAAATTTAAGTCAAATAATAAATATAAGGAATAATTTGTGTTTAATCTTGATCTCTCTTCGTGAAATAAGAAGCATTCACAATTTTTACGTTTTCAACTCAATTTCGAATTTAATGCTTAAAACGCTAAAAATAAGTAAGCTCCTCAAGTAATACGTAATTCGTATACCGTGATTAAGCTGAGACTTTGATGCTGCAGAATTATGATCAAAGTGCAGTTCAGTACATTCAATCATAAACAAATATAAGAAAAAATTGATACTAAATTATATCATAATAGCACAAATTTTGTCGGAGTTTTTTTCATTAATTTAGTTATTATTCGTCAGTCTATCTGTGGTTTGCACAAAGGAACAAGAGGATTTCGAGTAAACAGTCCACCTGATTGTATGTGGATGCCATGGCTCATCGACATATACGTCTATCCTTGAAAATAGTCAAAATGCAGATTCGATGTTACACCTGAGGCCTAACATGGAATACCTCGACATCAATAAAGACGGCTTTTGTTAATATTCGGATATCCTCATGGTCACGGAAGGGACAGGTGTTTGACGTCCGATGTCTTAGTTAGACCAGCTACCTTCTTTTTGAATATTAATTTTCGAATTAAAAGTTAAATTAAACGCGATAGAATCCGTAAAAATTATTTAATTTAATTTGTAAAGTTCGGCTAAATATAAGATATCATCATATTGTTTATGTCAGGTGGAAAATACCCAGACCAACGAAGCAGGAGCAGGGTCAAAGGTGCGCCGTCTGGTACTGGGATTAGTCTCCCTTAGGGAGTTACTGTGTCAGAAGTAAATGCACTTCTGCATTACAGCCTGATGAAGTAGGAGCGACTCATGTTCAGAAGTGCACTTTTACAGCCTGATGAAGTAGAGAAAGTTTCCCACATGTGGCATAGTTAGAATACCGTGGGATCTAAATCGATGAGAACCCAACAAAACTCGATCCGCCGTGCGCGGTGGGATTATATTTGCTCACGAAAAAGGCCTATGGGAAATCACAATTTTATTTTTCAGTATTGTAAAAGCAGTAATGCGATCGGCTTTTGAGGAATTTTATTCTAAACTTTGAGGTAAACCGTTGACTCGTAACGAATCATACGAAATTACAGTTAGTATACACAAAACATATTTATTAAATAGGCACTTTTATATAATACATATACATAATTACATAAGCACTCACGCCTGTCACCCAGAGGGGTAGGCAGAGACTACGGACTTTCATTTGGCACGATCCTATCATACTTCTCTCGCCTCCTTTACATCCATATATCTACGCATACACGCTCGTCGGTTAAAGGTACTCCTAATCTGGCCTATTTCCAATATATCGCCAATTTGGTTGATAAACCTTCGTCTAGGGCGTCCCTTCCCGACTTTTCCGTTCACTTCTGCAACATAAATTTTCTTTGTCACTCTTTCCTCGTTCATTCTTTCTACATGAACAAACCACCGAAGCATTTCTTTCTTAATTCTGGTCACAATGTCATCTTGCAAACAACACTTATCTCTTATCACACTATTTCTCACCCTGTCATTCAGATTCAGCCTAGCGCCTCCTAATGACCGCATTTCTACAGCATTTATTCTACTCCCATGCTTCTTCTGCCAGACCCAACTTTACCCTACATTAAAGTAGGACTAACACAACATTATGAATTGCCATACGCCCTTTTGACACATTCTGACTTTTCATAATAGCGTGTAGAGCCCCATTTACTTTATTTCCTGCGTTCACTCGTCGTTCTATATCCTTATCATATCTACCATCCTCTAAATACACATCCCAAATAAACAAACTCATCTACTTGCTCGACCAATTCCTTCTATTCTTATTTCACATATCGTTTTACTTTCTTCTCTTTCAAAACCATAACTTTCGTCTTACTTGCGTTCACATTCATTCCCTTTCTTTTAATGAACTGTTCATTAATGTAACCATCATTTGCAACTGGGCCGCCGACGACGCGAGTATGACTTGATCATCGGCATACAAAGGCATTTGACGGTTAACTCACCCATTCTTAACCCATTCATTCTTCAAATTTCAAATTTTCCAAATAAATGTCCATAAATAGGTTGAACAGCCACGGGAAGCCACAACGGTCTGACACCTTTTGAATGCCAAACCAGTCCAAGTAGACCCCATTGATCCTGACACAAGCACTAGAGTCCCTATAAAGAGACCTTAATGCCTGTATCAAACCAGCGCTCAAACCAAATGAGTTAAGTGTTTGCCATAACACATTCCTGTCCACTCTATCATAAGCCTTTTCCAAGACCATGAACGCACAAAAACTTCTGTTTTTTGGCCAAAACTTCTCCTGCATCATGGGCATGGAAAAGACTTGATCCGTACACCCCAAACCTTTCTAAATCCAGCTTACATCCCAAATTTTTCCATCAATTTCTTCCAAAACTTTTCAATTAACACCTTAGCACACAGTTAATGCACAAGCTGTTAATGCAACGGTAGTTTTACAGTCCTGTTGTGACCCTCTTTCTCTATATATATGGGACTATAACGGCTTTGCACCAGTCTTCCAGTACCCGCTTCAGTTCCCAACATAATTAAACAAGGTGTACAGCAGGCCTGCCACCATCACTCTCCAGCCCTTAGCATTTCGAGTGATACTCATCATATCCGGCTGCCTTACTTGCTTTCATGCTTTCATTGCTTTCATTATTTCATTTACACTTATTTCCTACTTTCTTCACTTCTTTCGGAATTTCTATTTCACTTCATTCAGATGACTCTTCACTCATAAACACGTTTTCAAAGTATTCCTTCCATCTCTTTAAATTCGAAACTTCATCATTCAGCATACAGCCATTTTCGTCTCGTATACAATTCATTCTAGAATGTATTGAATTTCCCCTGGCAGTTCTTACGAGTTTCAGGAACATTTTAATATTTGCCTGGAAGTTATCAGATATCCCTCTATCATTCTTATCCATTCTTTTCTTGCTTTTCCTTTCAAATAGTTCTTTACTCTTTATTTAGATGTCTAAAGACTGCTTTTCTTTCAATATCATCATTCATAGCGCTAGAATAACAGCCTTGGTTGCTAAAATCTAGCCATGCTCTTCTTTGCTTTACTTTCATCCGTACCATCGTCCCACCATAAAGTGTTATTTTTCCTTTCATTCGTTCCTTACACCACATACTTCAGTAGCTGCATCCACCAAACATTTCTTGACATTATACCACATAGTCTCCAAGTCTAAACATTCATACACAATTCATCCATACCACTTATATTTTCTCTCAGTCTACATTTGAATTTCTTCACACCTTCATCTTGTAACCTCTCTGTTCTTATACGCTGTAACGCAGTAGACACAGATGTCCGATGCCGCCAACGTCTGAATAGACCATTAATTGGCATAAGACCAAGTAATGACCCGTCCACGTTGGACCCCGGTAAACCCTAGTATCTACCACTGCGCTCCTCATTCTTTCATCCACAATTATGAAATCTATCATGCTTCTATCACCACCTCTTTCCATGTATACATGTGAATCTTTGATGACGAAAGAAAGTGTTCGTCACAAAATATTATTTTCACACATATTATAATATTTTCATTACCCTTGCATTTCATTAGCACCATCTTTACTATCTCCAAAACTGCTTTCGGATATAAGTGGGCGTAGACCCTTAGAACAAACAACTTTTGCCCACTTTCATCGTATCCATAGCAGTCTGGCCACATATCATCATACTCTTTCACACAATGACCCATCTTTCTGGAGGATGATCCTGACCCTGGCATGTTTGTTCGGTCTCGTCTACACGAGACCAGTAAGTGGTATACATGCCATGTGCAGTGGCATCCTTTCCCTCGTTTCGTCTCACATACACTATTCCCTATCATTCATCATTCCGCATACTTCATCCATCTTATCATTAATTGCTCCACATACATTCAGCTTAGCCAGACGGGCCTCCGCAATCCACTTTTCGCTCCCCTCCGGGTGATAGAACGTGACGGGTGGCGAAACTGTCGCCGGTTTTTCTCCCGAGATCCTCGCACCCCGCCCCCCAAAGGGGCGCTGGAACCGGGGCCACTTTAATGTTGGCTCGGCGGTGTGATCTGGGGGTGGTAGCTTTTACGCCGCTACCATACGGCGAGGAGCCGAGTCTAACCTTCGGCTTTGTAGCCTCGTTTACACCACCTGGGGACACGTAGGATGGGACTAGGGTTAGGTGGTCAAACCTACGGACGCGAGCGACTATCTCACTATTAGGTATATCATTTTATATAATATACCTAATTTTGTTCTTCTGACTAATTTTGGTTTTCTGACTTCAAAATAAAATACTGACCCTGATCAAAAGAATATTCATGGAATTATAATGTTTCTGTAATAAATATTGTAAATTGTATTCCTTCATATAAATAAGCAAAAGTATTAAATGGTTTGTGCCCAATTACAAGGCGAACTTTATGGATTTGAATAAAACAAATTCCAAATAATACCTTGCGGCAAATTAATCTTTATCTTGGCTTTGTATAAAAAGTCAACATAGTGAACTGATCTTTGTAGACTTGGATTGAAAGGACTGTCGTTTTCATTTAACCTCGCTCTTTATTCAAAATATAAAGCAAGACTTTTTTAACAGTTTGAATCTGAGCTCTGCAGCTGTTAATTAAAATTGCAAACTTTATTGTTATTTTAATTTAAAATTCGTAGTGGCGGTAAGAGAATCCATCACCCCCATACCACACCGTGGGTGTTATAAGAGGCAACAGAGGAAAATGAAACCTTAGCTGAGCAGCAACATCTTCCTCATAAAATCTCAAAATAATAAAAAAACAACTGTTGTTGCCAGCCAGCCTGCTGAGTATGGCAACTATGGAAAATATCCCCCTTAAGAGGCAAACTTTAACAAAGACCAATGTTCATTCAGCAGTAGACTTTTGATAGGTTGTAATGGATAGAAGTGAAGGATGAATAAAAAATTCTTTATGCCAAAGTCAAGAAGAGCAAGTGTCACGCAAGTTAGTAATAAGTCATTATACAAACTGAGCCTTCGAGCATCAAGCAAAAGCTAAAAAAACGCTTATGACATTGTAGTATCAAAAATTAAAAAAATATTGCTACTATAAGTTATTTCTACTTAATTGTTTTGGTGGCACATGTTGCTCAGTACTCTGTGCAGTTATAGTCAGCGTGACGAGGAGAATAGCGAAGAATATTTACTGCTCACGTGTGAGTGCGTGCTCGCCTTTAAACGACTCCGGGCGGTGATGTAACAGGTCGCGGCTTATGACTTTTTATAGCTAGTCTTAAACTATATAGAAAGGGTAACTTTTAAATTAATAATACAGATAACTATGGGAATAGGGGACTGATACCATTCCATTCCATCTTATCCCATTCCCATATCATCCTCTTATCTCATCTCATCATTTCTATTTCATCCATTCCATTTCATTCTTTACATAAATTTAGTAGAATACTGCTCTGACGATAAACTAGTAATCGAAAATCTCCATAAAACGCTAAACCCAAACTTCTCAAAGTAATTAAATGCAGCAACATTATCATTACAAATGTGGTAGGTCTGCGCTTACCAACACGCCTAAGCACCGCCTTCTTTATCAGCTCGTGAATTCTTCTGCTGGACATAGGTACCTCCCCAGAGAGTAGGACGAACCTTTACTTGTCTTGTGTTTTCTGCATTTTGACAAATTTTATACTTTATTAAATATATGGCTCAAAGCTTACCTTAAGTTTACGTTATAAGTAAGCAGAATAAAGCTATGCAATGAAAATACAACATTATTTTGAGTTATCCACAAGGTTCTCTATCCTTTTCAATTTCCACATAAACAGAATGTATGTATCAATTGACGATTAGCTTACGTGTAATGCAGCATGTCGCGGAATCCATTGACTTTGAAATACATTCGGTCGCACTATTCTGTTTCACATAAAGGGATATTTTCGATATACCGTAAGATGGGGATCTTGTTAAGTAATGCAAGTTTATGCCATTCAATTTTAAATGTTTTGTTTCCAATATTTTATCTCCTTGATGTTAAATAATGTGCATAGTTCTTACCATATCAAACTCACCTGGAAGAGAGTTATTCTAACCACATTGATGTTTGGACCTTGATTGGTAATTGAATTCAATTTATTTATAATTTGGTTAATATCGAATTAGAGATTTTTAAAAATTGAAGTGACAAACGAACTAACGACCTACCTGATAGTAAATTTATACAGCAATCCATGTGCACATGCAGCCAACTTCACCAAATAAGCTGCAAATATGTTATCACCCCAGAGGACCAAGATATTCCATCTGACAACTGATGGCGCATAGTTATACTGGCTCACTATACCTTTTCAGAAAGGTGCCGAAAATTTCCATATAATGAGCAGGGTTTGTAACTATTATTATATATTATATTTGGTGACAGAAATGGGTAAGAGTAAGGTACCACCCAGGCAGACTTAGCAGAAAAGAGTCCAACCACCTAGTAGATCAAGTTGTTGCTGGAATTTATTTTACAGTATAAAAATATAGTCTCCTATGATTATTTCGGTATAATATAGAATAGTTTATAATAAAATCCATATATTTTTTGTGTAGCTACAATAATTTATATATTTTACAATGAAGGAAAATTTTAGTGTTTTAAGGAGTCAAATAACCTAGACTGCGGATGCTATTATAATTAGATAAATACAAAATAAATAATCTAATTTTGAGCCATAATGGCTATTCCAAAACTTAAAAAGTACAATATATATGAATATGTGTACATCAGTGCCTTATTTTAATACCACCATACCATAATAAATTCAAAACTTTAAAAATTCAACAATGAAAAAGTTAATTTTCCTTTTTGTTGTGTATGAATGCTTTTATAGATATGAAAATGACTGCATAGATATGCTTTATCAAGCATCTATTCCTTTGGAGACTCATGTGTCCGTCCGGAATAAATAGGCTGACCTGTTTTCAGTACTTTGCTTATTTATGTAAACAAAATTCATATGTACAGCTTGTGTTTTACTTATTATGTTTGCTTCCAGTGAAATATTTTTACAGTTTATTGCAAACTAGACTAGTATTAAAACGTGTCAGATTGGTAAAGTAATAATAATAGTAGACCACAAACAATTTTTACGTGGTATCATGTATCATTTATCGTGGTTTTCGTGTGGGTAGTTGTAAATGCAACACGTAAAATTGTTATCTCTTAAGTTATAATTAAAATTAATACATAATTGTAAAATATTATATATCAAGTGCTAGTAATGAAAAGTTAGCTTAAACTACCTGTCTGTGAGTGTTTACTACTTAATCCAACCACAATTACAACACTTTTTACTTTTATAACCTCTCAATCCATCACTATATCATGGACTCGACCATTAAAACACTTTGTCCAGTTTGATGGAGGTGTTTTATAAAAGGATGGATGATTTTGAGGAAGAATTGGAAAACGCCCAGCACATCTACCAGTACTACTTTTTGGCAGCTGAGTTTGCATCTTTCAAGACATTTGTAGGGCAGGCACTAAACAGTCTTCACAGCAGATGGAGTTACTTGCTCGTAATGCTGACAGCATGGAGATGCGAAGCTGAAGGAAAATGTTACTAATTCATGGTGTTCCAGAGATTGCAAAAGAAGACACCGCTTTGGCTGTCAAGGTTCTGCAAAATCAGTTGAAATTAGCTAACGTCTCTGTCAGTGATATTAAGCGTTGTCACAGATTGTAGGCCAACAGTTCCTCACAATCCTCGACCTATTTTAGTGAAATTTTAGATGTAGGTTGCGTGATTAAGTCTGGTACGCAAAATCCCAACTTAAAGGCTCTGGAGTCACAGTATCCGAATTCTCGCCAAGCTTCGGCATGATCTTTGTAGCTGCCCGTGAAAAATTTGGTATCTCCAAATGCTGGACTAAAGATGGATCTGTATACGTTGTAAAACCTGATGGAACCAGACATCGGTATAACCAGTCTGAATGACATCAGCAAAATCGATTGCCAGACAAGCCCAAAACCGGTATCGAAAACTGCGGCTGGGAAGCCCAAGGAAACGCCGTCGTGAAGAAGTGTTATGTAGAGGATTTTCCATGCCTAAATATTGTAATTTTTTTCTTTTTATGTTATACTATACAATTAATAGCTTGTGGGACTTATTTTGTGTATTTGGTAAGCTTAGTGCAAAACACTCTTATGAATTTGAGAATTAATTTATGCCTTTAACTTTAACTTGTAATTTAACTTTAGTGCATTTTGTTTTTTTTTTTTTACTGTTGAATGTACAAAAAAGGCATAATAATTATTAACTCCTCTTCTATTTATTATGCCAAAACATTTGTTTACCTCAATAATTGACAATGTGAAATATTATAAAATGCAGATGTCATTAGTTATTGTTCTGAATACTACGTAACCCAGCTAATGTTAACACAAAATCACAATATTAAGGTTATTAGCGCTATAACAACAACGTAAAATAACGCACTGACCGTTGCGTTTCTTTTAGCGGTATTTGTTTTATGCACCCTTATTGATCTGTTTTTTCTTTTACTTAATCCTCACGTTTATAAGAAGTTCAATATTAAAGTTATTTTTATTCTATTTAGTGTTAAAGTGTTGTACAGATAATTTACTTAAAGTATATGTATAGAAACACCAACTGGCAGGTGGACACTAAAGTATTTTTTATTTTTTATTTGTTTTAGTTTTAGGAAATTTATTAACTTATTTTTTTTTATAGTATTGTATTTATTATACATTATATTTTATTTTATTTTATATAGATATTAATTTTATTTTATAATGTCTTATTTAGACATTAGTAGTGATACTGGAACATATTTAACTACAGATAGTGATGGTGACAGTGTCCCTAGCTTACAGCCTCTCTGAAATATTAGCCTACAATTTTCTGATGTTCCCAAAAATTTCAACGTTATTCACATAAATGCCAAAGCATTCCGGCTCACTTTCAGATATGCTGGGTACCTTTGACTCTAAGGATATCCATGCTATTCTCGTTTCTGAGTCATGCTTAAACCTTGTCTCCTTCCACTAATTTGCTCCATTACCTGGCTCACCTCATAAATGCAGGTCTCCATGCCAACACCAGTTTATTGAATGTCGTTAAAACCTGGGTGTATATTACTGTCCTTCATCTCGTATTGACTTCTTCACTTCCTTCGAAAATATTTTAGAAAATGTATCTTCATACTCTGCACACGATCATTATGGGCGACTTTAATACTTGCCTGCTTAAACAAGACTCCTCGTTCATCTCTCGATCCATCGTAAATTTACTAATTCTATTTTACCTTTAAATTTACTCATCACTTCCTAATGCTATCCGTCATTGTTTGACCTTATTTTTGTGTCTCTTCTGAACTCGCTGTTAAGCATGGTCAGTGTCCAGCTGATGCCTTCTTTTACCATGATCTTATATTCTTATAATGTCCGGCCACCTAAAATTAAGTCTAAAATACTTCTGCAACGCAGTTTCGGTGGTATGAATGTTGAAAATCTCTGCAAAGATGCTTCCAACATTGATTGGTCGGCTGTTTTAAGTGCAGACTCTATTGACGATAAACTTGCAATATTTACGACTAACTTCACCTGTCTTTATGATAAACATGCACCAGTTCGCGTAATTAAAATGAGACATCACTTCACCATGGCTGACTGATGAAATAAAAACCATTTTAAATAAAAAGCTGCCAAGACAAAATATAAATGTGTGTTTCCACATCTATGAACTGGGAAAATATGTTACTATTCGGAATCACTGCAATAGGGTGTAGGGATGCTCAATGCCACTACTTCCATAAATCGGTACAAATTGGTGATGCAGCTAAAGTCTGGAGTTTTCTTAGATCAATGGGGTTGGAAAGTCCTAATGTACTCTAAAGATTTAAATATTGATTTACTAAATCATCACTTCTCATCCTCGTCCAACTTAAATGGAGCTTCAAAATTGAACACATAAAATTTTCATCGCTTCCAACCCTGATCATTCATCTTTTGTCCTAAATCAATTCTCTGCTTGTGATGTTAAGAAGAGTATTCTATCCATTACTTCGAATGCAATTGGCAGTGACTGTATCAGCCGTAATATGATCCTTCCGATTCTTGACATAATCATCCCAATACTTTGCCATATCCTCAATTCCTCCATTTCTTGTGGTGTTTTTCCATCAACATGGAAAGACGCTCACATCATACCGTTGCCTAAAAACCCAAACCCTACATCTTTTTCGGAATATCGTCCTATATCTATATTGCCATTCCTATCCAAAGTTCTCGAACGCCTGGTTTATAATCAGCTCAGTGCTTTCCTTCGCAATAATTCCCTTCTAAATCCTCTACAATCTGGTTTTCGTCCTGGGCATAGTACTGTCACAACCTTACTCAATATTACGGAAGATATAAGATCTGAAATGGAAAATGGCAAATTAACTATCCTTTTCTGTTATTTTAGCAATGCCTTTAATTCAGTTGATTTTGAAATTTTACTGGGTATACTTAGCTCTTTAATATCTCCAACAGTGATTGGTTTCGAAGTTACCTGTCTGCCGGCAACAATTCTGCATTGATGACACATTTTCTTCTTGGTGTGATACCATTGCTGGTGTCCTGCAGGGTGGTGTATATCTCCTTACTTTTTTCAATTTTATTAATTCTATAGCCACTAAGATTACTTTTCCTACCACCTATACGCAGATGATCTTCATATATACTCATGTTTCTCCTAGTGAACTAGCTGTGTAGCTATAGTACTATAAATAGTGACCTTGAGCAAATATCAGATTGGCAAATACATATGGCTTGAAGATTAACCACCTAAAGACTCAGGTAATTATCATCGGAAGTTCGAATATGATTGGAAAATCAAACCTATCTCAAGCACCTCAAATTGTTTTTGATGGAAATTTTATCCCTGTTAGTAAAAAATCAAAGACTTAGGAATTTATATTGACAGGAACCTATCTGCGGGTCCTCTAATACAGGAAGTTAGTCAAACTCTTTGCAGCTGCTCGATAATTGAACAGATTAAGGAACTTTCTACCTACTGCCACTAAAATTGCGCTTGTACAATCTCTGCTTCTCCCAATTATGGACTATGCAGATGTCAGCTATCTTGATCTCACCGAAAAGCAAATTGATAAACTTGAGCGTCTTCAAAATTTTTGTATAAGATTCATATTTGGTTTGCGCAAATATGATCACGTTTCTTGTTTCGTAATAAGCTCAAGTGGCTTCCTATTCGTCTTCGCCGGAATGCACATATTCTGTCACTTCTTTTACAATGTTTCAATCCTTCCTATCCTTCTTATCTTAAGGATCGCTTTGAATTCCTTCACTACTCCCTATCTGAAAGTTTTGAGATCATCAGAAAATTTTATTAATAAATGCCTGCCCATAATACCAAATTTTTGGACAGGTCGTTTACTATCCAAGCAGTCCGTCTATGGAATGCCCTACCTCTGTCAGTCAGATGCCCAATCTTTATCTGTTTTGAAGCTTGTACACAGTCACTATCTTAACTTTTGAATTCGTGCCATCTATATATGTATACATTCGTATTTTATGTCTTATTTGTTATTTATTTTATATATTATATGGAAATCTTTATAAATATTATTTCATCACCAAACCACAATTTTCTGCTTTTTGTAATCCTGTCCATCCAAAGGTTGTTCGAAGAAATCGCTTTAGCGAAAGACCGCCCATTGTGTCACTATTTTGTTTTTATTTTTCTCGTTTATGTATTGATTTGGTGTACAATAAAGAATTATCTATCTATTCATCTATCTATCATTTTCTTGCCTCATAAATCTAGCATAGATAACCGTCCTTTGGGACTCATGTTAAATATGTATGATCGTATCTAACGTATAATGTTTCAACATTCATATTTCTTTGCATAAGTGTTGTAGTAGTTAGTTGCGTTATGGTTTTATGCGCATAAGTAATTATTAACAAGTTATAATGCCTTATAAAAATGAAAATATGAACTTGTGATAAAAATTAATAAAGGCGTCAACACTTAACTTTTACGAAAAACAATCGGCAGAACCTTGATTTAATAAAAATATGACTAGACCGGATAAATAAAATAAAATAAATTATGTACTTTTTATATTCATTAATTTATTTATTCTTTATTACAAACACTTTCAACTAAGGGTTACAAATGGACTCTAGTAGCGGGATAATTAGATTCAGACAGTATGTTGATGAAGGGAAGAGTCCGCCGCTCTGTCATTACAAGTATCACATGTTTCCTCACGATGTTTTTCTGCACCGCTAAATAGGTGATAATAAGCTGTTAAAATTGCAATTAACAATTTTATTTGAGTCGAAGGAGATAGAACTCAGTTTACCTCGTATAGTGTTTTATGGCGTTCGCTTAGTTCGGGGCTACTGAAATTTATAGAGGTTTTTTTTTTCATATATAGGTGCATGTAGTATTCTAATAAAAGTTATTATAAATTAGACGATCATTTCAAAGATAAGAATTCTACTACTGAGCTGTCTAGATTATCTTGACTTGATTTATCATGAGAGAGATGAGGCGCAGGATTAGGTTTTACGTGCGTTGGAAGACACGGGGTGGAACACCGTTAAATATCTGACTCGAAGAATAGGTATGGTATCAACGGTAAAACCTAATATACAATTTTAAACCAAACCCGGTATTAGAACCCTGACCACATAATAAGCAGTCGCTCTTATAAACACTAGACATTCAGTTATTAAATAATTTCTTATTTACTAAACACTAGAAACTGATTTAATTTAGTTTTGTTTTAGCAACGGAGAATTAATGCTCAACTAATCGTCTCAAAGAAAAAATAAAGTGAGTCGTATAGTTGAAAATAAAATAACAAAATATTTAATTCTAGTGTCGCTCTGAATGAATTTTAAGAAAAATCATAAGTTTATTAAAAAAAATCAATGAAGATTGAAATTAGGCTTTTGTCTAACAAAATTCCGATAAATAAAAACCACCATTATTAAATCAATTATTTTACTTAAATTATTAAAAATATTTATTAAAAAGGTCACAGGCAAAAAAATAATTTTTAAATAAATTACTTAGTACTTATACACACAAATCACAGACACATTAAGGAAATTTTGTCAAAACGGCATGCCATAAATTTGCAATAACTCAGTGGAATTAAATCTTGACTTAATTGAGGATCAGAAGGACTTTATTCTCGTTTGTTGCCCTTAATTCTGAGATGAAATAGGAGGATTTATCCTCTTACGCCTCCACTACACGTCTAATAAAACAAACATGATATAAATGAAATAATAAATGAAATTTATTTATCTCTAAACTTCTACCTAAAAGGGCTCGTTTTCTGCCTAATAATGTAAGAATATGCCTATATATTCCTAATAATGTACCGCGGTAGTCTCGCGGTTGTCGTAATGAGGGAAACTGAAACAGGTGATAGGCAGCGCCATCTTCTTGATAACAACTCAAAACTTTAAAAAAACTGCGGTTGCCGGCCCGCGTTGTTTTTGCGTATGAAACTAATAAAAACGCTCCGATTTTATTTGTCTTAGTGTTGAGTATACTCGATACTCAAAAAATAAAGTAAATACTCGTTAGGAAACCATGAGTGTATTACATTTAAATGCAAAACATATTATGTTTGTTAATATAGTCAATGTATTCTTTTCGCAACGGAAAAGCTATAGTCTAATTTATTTTTAGGCTCGGCGGTGAAGGAAATAATCTTCAAAAAGCCTGCGTGTCTGAGATAAAAAAGAGATTTTAAGGACATGACATAAATATAATGGGTCTATAGTTCTCTCAAATAACCGCAATATATTGAGGCTTTGCGCCGCACCCTTAAACCGAGTAGTGTAGAGCGATTTCAATATGTTTTGCGATAATATAACCATCTAAATCAAATTTAACTTGCGTAGATACTTTGGCGACCTCTCATCTCAAGGGTACCTCGTTTAGAGCCGGGACGGCACCAGAGGCAGCTGTAATGAGTAAGTGGCGTAAATATGAGTCTTTGAGAAATTACTACATATTTGTGCCATTTGCTGTAGAGACTATCGGTCCTTGCGGTCCACGTGCGGTGAATTTCCTAAAGGAACTGTATCCGCAACTGGTTGTCGCGGCTGGTGATAAGAGGGCTGGTTCTTTTCTCGCTCAAAGGCTAAGTATAGCCATTCAGCGAGGAAATGCAGCCTGCCATGCATGCCTATTTTAGCACGATACCACAGGGAGTAGAACTGTATGACAATTTAAATTTTAGTTATTTTCTTTATTATAGTTTTTTTTATATTGTGTGTAACCTTTAGTTAGATTTAATTTTATACTATGTTTTAACAATGTTAATAAATAAAGACAATTGTAGTAATTTAAGTTCAAACCCTATATCATTCTGAGCGAAATTATTATTTTTACTAAAACTCAATAAAAAATGAAATATTAATTTGATCACTCGTTTGTTGTCCGACTTACTTCTTCTATTTGTAACTTGCGCTGTTAGATGAATCATTTCCTGGATATTTCAGGAGTGAAATTATAAATATATACACTAGATGGTAGGACTCCTTTTATATCTTGGGGTACGGCTCCGCAGCGCAGTGGGTATCCATGAATCCAACCTGCTACTGAGAACTTCTTGACAGAAAAACCCAATAACTTATCTTGCCCCGATCTAGAGTTTGAACTCTAAACCTCATAATAAGCAGCATTAGCATTCATGCTTATGAACATTAGACCAACGCAGCTGTCACTCATCGAACATCACATACAATATGACTCTACATATATAAACAAAGTCGATCGGAAACTTCGATAACGTGATTCATTTAATCCATAAACGATGTACGACGTTGTGGCACGACAAAAGTGTCACCACATTACATGCAAAAATAAGTTGTTACAACTGAAAGTACGATTTTCGTAAAAGGAAACTTCAAGATGGTACTTAGAGTCTCAAGCGTATACAGCATTATCTAACGACGCGACATACAGTAAAGAGTACGTTGTTGTATTAATAATGTCCATAGCAGAACAGCTAGTTTCCATTTTTAAGTTACACAGAACATTTTTATTTAATAACTAAAAATGACAATAACTTTATATTTTCTAATATTTACACGAAGACTACACATTAAATGAAACTAATTTTACGGGTTCTATCGCGCTTAATTTAACTTTTGATTTACCGATGGTCACGGTGGGACTGAGCTTTTGACGTCCCGATGTCATAGTTAGCCCGGCTACCTTCAGTTTTTGAATATTACTTTTGGTCCGATAAATCCAAGACTCGGCTCTGTAAATTCAAGATTCTACAAGCGTACGTAGACGATACTTTCACAATTTTACCATCTGACAAAGTAACTATATTTTTAAACTACCTTAATTCCAAACTCTAAAACAATTCACATAGGTTAGACAAACAATTCTTTAGCTTTCCTAGATGTTTTAGTTGTCCGAAATCCTGATAACACTATTGTTCACACTGTGTATAGGAAAGACCCATTAACCGATATTTAAATAGTGAATCGCACCAGTCCCCCTGACCATAGGTGCTGTAAAGCACCGAAACGTCGGGAACCAAAAGTTATATAACCGCGATAGAATCCGTAAACATTTGTTTAATTTAATAACAATAAATTTGGTAAAGTGTAGAGAAAAGAAGCTGGTGAGTTGTCACGACTGAGGACTGAGATGGAACGTAGCCTGTAATTATAATGCCCTCTGTACCCATCGGATTGGAAAAAGCAGTGCGAATTGCTGCTAGGCGGCAGAAAGACGTAAGATTGCTACCTACCCAGATGGACTCCTAATTAGAAATGAGGTTTTACCACTTAAGAAGTGTTCTGAAAGAGATGGGAAATTTCATCTCTACAAAATATAAATTTTAATAAATATGAAAAAAAAAAATCAACGTTTTCATTGAACCACTTCTTGTATATTTTAGAATAATGCCTAGAACTGCATCGCTTGACGTGGTTTAAATTATTAAGTGTAAGTTTTATCTGAGAATAGACTTATCTTAGAAAATATAAAACTCTTTATAAATATTGCAATTTTTTTATAAGAGGAACTGAGTAGTATGCGGCTCACCTGATGGTAGTGACTACCGCCGCCTATGAACAACTGCAACACCAGAATAATTGTAGATGCGTTGCCGGCCTTCAAAAAGGCTCTTTCTTGAAGGTCCCTAAGTCGTATCGGTCCGGAAAATCGCTGGTGGTATCAATTCCACAAGGAAGTTGTGCGATGAAGAAAACATCTTCTAAATTGCACATGGTGGACCTCAATCATCCAGATGGTATGGATGGTATCACGAGTTTTGTCGCAATATGCGATGGTGAAATTGAGCTGTAATGGTCCGAACAATTCCTCAGTTACCTCCGCGAGCGATGCGATAAAATACGCAAAGAGATGCAACATCTCTTCAGCGCCAGTGAATCAAGCCGATCAGAAAGAACTCGGTCATCGTCGATTCGAGCCGCTCTGCGCTGGATGCGGTCAAGTGGAAGGAGCTGGCACTGGGGAGCTCCAGCCCAGAGATGGGATCAGTATTGTGAGGCCGAACCTGCGCCTTGTAAAGTTGCAGGCGTTGTGCCGGCATGAAATAATTTCCCGCTCTGCTGAGCACGCCAAGCTTTTAGAGGCCAATTTGGCCTCTTCCAAGTGACCACGAAACACGTCACTCGATATGTCGACGCCGAGTTCCGATACTGGCTAGGGCAACAAGAAAGTGCCTCGAAACTGAGGAGATACGACATAGGAGTTCTTTTAGCGGTAAACGCGCAATTTGTGTCTTCTGGGTATTAAACTGGACTAGATTTGACGCTCCCAATCCGAGACTTTGTTCAGCAAAGACTCGACTTCAGAGACAAAATTGTTCCGGTACTCGGCGACGTTTTCCGAGAAATATTGGCACGGCCGGTGTTTAGAGTATCACAGTGCTGTCATCCGCATAGCAATGAATGTTGCCAGTTTGCAACATATCATTGATATGCAGAAAAGCAGCGTTGGTGATAGCACGCAGCCTTGTGTAACCAGCATTAATGGGCTTGTAATCGGAGCAAGTACCTTCTACTACAACCTCGATGCTCGATCAGTCAGAAAACTGGTGATCCAATCGCACAATTTCTCGAGCAGCCCATAGGAAGGAAGCTTCAAAAGGCGCTTTGTGCAGACCCGATCGAAGGCCTTCGCTATGTCAAAACTAACGGCCAATGCCGTGGAGGTGGAAGTACCGGAAAAGACGCGAGAGAACCGGTGCCAACTCCTGAAGTAACTCTGAAGCGCATGTCGTCAGCACAATTGCGGGATTTCGTCAATTGTGCTGAGGACTCGTTATCGTTTCGTTTATCAGAATTTCGTTTGACTTGTGTATGTCCAGGAGAGAATTGCGCGTACTGATCACTGCGTGAATAGCACATCAGGCATAGAGCACTTACACTGCGTCCCCGTCATTGTCCCATCGTCCCCGTCATTGAGAGTCGAGTTGGACGCAAAAGGGAGCCTAAAATCTCGGCTTTCTTTTTCGGCGTGGGCCAGTGAGTCATCCTCCTGTGCAGAGATGGTAGTGATGGCTTAAATAAATTCCTTGAACAGCAGCCTTGAGACCAGAATTCACGGGTTCCCAAAGGAAGGCGAACTAATTTCTCGCCAATTTGCCAATCTGCTCATACTGCCTTGGCGATAACCCTTCTGAAGGACCTGGACGCGAAGTTATACTTCTTTTAAGCATGCTTGTGTTTACATCCCGGGCCGCTGAAGCCTCAGCCTGAGCCTGATAACACTCCTGCTTACTACATAATGCAGTCTTACAGGAGCGACAAACCAAGGCCAAGATCTGCCTCCGATGTGTACCACAGATGATGGAATAAATAGTTCCATTATTTGTAGCACCATCAATGACAGAGTCAACAACAGCGCTGGGATCATCCAGCAAAACCAAATCCGCTCATGGGTGGGATGCAAAGAAAGACCGCATTCCGTCCCAATCCGCCGACCTGTAATGCCAAACACGGCGGCAGTCTGCAGAACGCAACAGCGAGAGGATCGTGGTGGCACCACACTCCGGATCAGGCAATGGTTCGAAGATCAAGAGGGCATCGATGGAAACCTGATATCCGTTCGGATGAGAGGTCAGAAAGATCCAACAGGGAAGGTGTATGATCCTCCACATCTCTGCGTAGGCGAAGGTAACCAGTTGTGTCAGACCATATGCCAAGGCAAAGTCACAGCGATCTCCCCATGCATCGGTTAAACGTGAACCGAGCCATTCAGCGTGGTGGCGTTAAAATCGCCAAGTATCACGATCTCTACGGATGGGATCTGTTGGCAAGAAATCTGTAGCCATTTGGACGTGGACGATGAGTCGGTCTGTGTCGGCTTTACCGCTATGGGACCTATACGACACCGTAGACGCGGGGACGGTCGTCACTGTCTACGCGCAGCCAAAGGATGGACAGGTCCGTACCTTCAAGACTGCCGAGGCGTCGAGAACAGATATCCTTTGGACGTATAGCTCGAGCCCGGGGTACAAAAGTGTTCTAATTTGTACCCTTGGTAGGAGTATGAAGTATCAGCCGGAGAGGACACTTGCGTCTCAGTCAAAAACGAAACCAGCTTCGCTGTCTCTAGATGGTAGTGGGGCGTTAAGGTTCGAATGAAGTCCCCTGATGTTGCAGCAGATCGGGATCCCCCCCACCCCACTCTAGAATACGTGGGGCAGCCTGAGCACCCACGCTCAGGAAGAAGAGTAGCTGACCGTGGCTGCTCAGTGATTCTCAATTACCAGGGTGCTGGTACCTCCTGGGTTAGTACTTTCTTTCAATTCCGCTACCATGTTATTTTGGGCTCCGGCCACCTGCACTCACCAAGCGAAAGCATAGGTAAACCTCTACTTCACGCTGATATTCTGTGAGGTCATGGTACTTCCCGGTTACAGCTACATCATGCTACAGCAGAAGCTGCAGCGTGGCTCTACCACTGTTGATGTAAATTGATGTTGCAATTAATTTACCTCTATCATCGTTACAATAATGATAACTGCACTGTTAAAATAATATAAAATATTTTTAAAACTAGCTTTTATAGGCGTTCTTAGTCCAAGTACATCATGAGAATATCTTAACGGTTATATATATTGTTGCATTTTAATTGAAGTTCTTTTAAAATTTCAACTCAATCATATCAGCAAGTGCTTCTAAAATTGATAAAAAAATTGAACAGGTAAGATATACGAAGAAAGAACATGAAATAAAAGCTTGTTACAAAATACAATAACCAGAAAACAAACTTTTTAAATTGGAAATAAAATTTCAAATTTCATTTTAGGAATAGGGATGGTAAACATTTGGTTTTGAGTTTATAGTATATCAATCAGTGAGGAACAGAATCAAATTTTAACGTATATTTGCTTCCTTGTGATTTGTACAGGATAGAATAGGATAATTTTTAAACTAAAACATGTGATGGGCAGCAGCATCTTCCTGATAACAATTTAAAATAATAAAACTGCAGTTGCAACCCTTGCCAAACGTTGCAAATATGGCAAAATCACTATGAGGCTTTCTATGGGATTAGGCCTATGTTTAGCAGTGCGTTTTGTAGGCTGTAATGGATGGACGGATGTGTGGGATATTTTTTATATCATAAATAAAAATATTATTGCCCTCTAGCGGTGACATATTAAGAGAACATCAACAACCCGTGGGTATTGTAAGAGGCCAAAATGGGATATGTGCCAGAAAGATCTATGGCTTCCGATAGATGGTGGTAGTTCGTTTAACCATTTGCGAAGCGTGATGATTATGGAAAATCCTCCTACAGCCGAAGAGCCACATGTCCAGCAGTGAATGATGAAAAGTAGATATGTTTATTAAATAGCATTTTAATTTAACTATTGCTTTGAATTAAAGAAATAAAAATTCTGTCTTATAATGACCAAGCTGGACACTACTTGGGAGTTTTCAATTTTGACTCTGTGTTTCCCAGCTGTTTGTCTTGTTGAGCTTGTCCAACGTTTTGAGTCAAGTAAAAGTCAAAAAGTACTGGAAAGTTTATATTTAGCCGTGGACTTAAAGTGATGAAATGAAAATTATGATGACGATATGAGTAACAGCTGTTCATTCTAGTATTTGTTTAAGCACTATTAAAATATATACATCGTCCCGTATAAAAATTTTAAAGCAGTGACCTAATATTTCAATTTAAAGGAAAATATTTCCGTTGACTCAATTTCTTACCAAAATACCGGAAAGGATAAAAAAGGATTTTTGATCGGCCATCATAATTTACTTTTATGAATAAAGCTATTACTGTGAACAAGTCTTGTCTGATAATTTGTTAACAATTTCAATGGCTGTCAGAGGCTATTATTATATTATTACTATATATTTTTCATAAATTTCTTTCACGCAGACTACCTAAATCCTTATGAAAAAACAATAGTGTGCACTAAAGGAACAACTCAAAAAGAAAATGACTCGTTTCGTGTGCACTAACTCCATTAAGTCCATTAAAGCTTATTGCATATTTTATGGTGCTGTTTTTTCTATCAAACAAAACAGGAAATTGAAAAAATTGTGTTTGTTCTGATTAATGCAAAACGCCTGGAGAGATTAAGAAGTAATATGGTAATAAAAACCTTCCATCGCTTTCTTACAAGAACAATTCAGACTATTTAAAGAGATTATTATTTACCCTTATAAGCAATTAATTTAATAAAACATTTACTTCTAAAACATTCACCAGTAACAGTCGCAAGGCATTTAATGGGTGAGCGACAGTAGGAATTCCTAAGAGCAGACGAAGATTATATGAACTTTACCATAAAAGATCATATAATCTTTCCGATACTTTTAGAGAAAATGTCAAAAATTATTCTATAATATCTAAGAGTTTGCTCCACAGCCAAATCTTTATATTAGCAACAATTAAGACCGCTAAAAATAAAATTAAAATGACATGGAATATGCAATATAAAAGCGAAACCGGTAAGTCAAACCTCGTAATACAAATTATCAATTGAAAATTAATAATGAATTGACTAGATCAAATCAGGAAGTCTCAGCGTTGTTTGAGAATATTTTACTGATATACCTATTTTGACAACAAAGTCATTGAATACTTCTCCAACTGTCACCGATTCATTACTCAAACAGAATGTTAATACCTGTTTAAAAGAATTTAGGTTTGAATAAGTATTACCACAAGATATTGCAAAATATTTCAAAACGCTTGATGTGAAGAGAACCGCAGATTTATGGGGTTTCCGTTATAGTTATTGCGTCCATTATATATTTAATTGCACCTCATCTTGCTATTATTTTTAATACTAGTATCAAATCTGATGTGTTTCCTGATTTAATGAAATAGTAAAGTAATATCTTTAATTAAATCAGGTGGTGTTGGACCCTTAATTTTAGAACTATTTCTGTACTTCCAACTTTCAGTAAAATTCGGCATTACAACCTCAGCACACCTAGTTCTACTCTTCGAGGGGTTCCAGTAGCAATCACCGAAGTACACCTTCAGTTCACTCTATCAAGTCTCGAGGTAAGGTCTCATTCTCATCATAACTAACAAAACGAGGCCAAACTCGGCACACCTAGTACCACTTTTCGAGGAGCTCAATAACATTCACCAAAGTACCAGGTCATTCCATAAAGTCCAAGACATATAAGTATATTTATATATAAATCCTACGTACTTTTAGCAAAATAAAATATTGTAATAAAATCTGTGATTAAAAAAATCTTAACCTTGGTGAAGTATGTATCAAATTTGGTTTTTGGAATATTTTGTATTTCTACATTGATCGATATTTTTCAGCACGAGCCGCTGTAAACAAACTATACAGGAATCCACTCACGACGGCGGCCAAGCCCGGATTAAGAGTGAAGTGAGGCAAAGTCTATTTAGTAAAATAAATTATTACAAGGCTGCTCAAAACACCAAAAATTTCGAGATTTATCAGCCGAAAAAAATTAATTATAACTAAACAAAACAACATTAAACTGCCATTTACATTCCATGGCTTCTTACATGATAGATGAATGGATTAAAATATTGATTGAGTTGAACAATTGATATTTTCAAACAGTTATCGTGTTTACCTCCCATGCGGACTTGATAATTCTACACCATAAGCCACTAAAACTCCTTTTATGTAAAATAGCAATTAATCGATTTAAAAAAAAAAGTTCAACAATCATTCATCTGTCTGAGAATGTGCTTTTATATAATTTATATATTCAATATGATTATTAGATACGAATTCATGCGACAAAACGTTGGAATCTTGATTTTTACGCTTTGGTAGAAAAAGGCCTACGCGCTTTGCGCTTAAGGCATGCAAAAGAAAGAGCCAGCTGTTATGTATTTATCGAAAGATATTCTCATACTAACCATCCTAGACAGACGAGCTGGTGAGCGCAAAGCCGACACCTTCGCACTGATAATGTCTGTAAAATTATGACTAAATGGTTTGGATATTTTCACCATCAGTCATTCACCAGAGCCACGTGCAGCACAATAGGAGCACGCGCAGGTGAGAATGTCGTTTGGACACGAAGTGTTCACATTTCTCCTTGCTGTTGACGAATTACTTACGGGTATGTAGGGGCTGTGTTGGAGATTGCAGTACCTAATGTCTCAATCTTTGAAGCTATTCCCGAAGTGTCACCGATCTGGATTTTTGTCATTATAAGAGATATTTCTCACAAAATTCGATCTCCGCCGACGCCAAATAAATTAGTAATTGCAATATTAAGTGCTGACTTACCACGTGCTCGACGAGGAAGGAAAATATCATACATTGCATGGTAAATAAAACAAAAATTTCTATAAGTACGAGTATTATGTAATAATCTTAAGTGAAGAAGTTTATTGAAAATAATATGAAATCCGTCAACTCGTTTTGGGACTGAGCAGCGGACATTTTCTTGCCCTAAAACCGTCTCAGTACTGAGAAGAAGCCTGTACCAAATTTAGGAAGTATATAGGTTGTACCATTTTCTCCAAGGAATGTGGATGCGATGGGATCTTTTTGGCCTTTCCGATATTAACCTAATCCTATGCCGTTTCCACATCACAATTGTATTTGTTAATACATTTTATAAAGAGAAATGAGATCATAAATAAAAGTAAAATGTGGAACCCTACATACTGTGAGTGAATAAATTCTTTCACCTTTTCCCTAGAGCTATAAAAAGTAAGTATTAAAAATCCGCTAAGCTGAATTCGCTTATAGAGTAATAGAACCGCTCGATTTTACTTGTCTCAGTTTTGAGTATACTAGATACTCAGTAAATATACTAATTCCCGTTATGAAACCATGATTGTATTTAATGAAAATGCAAAATATATGTATAATGTTTGTTAATATACTCAATTTATTCTTTACGTAACGGAAAAACTTTAGTCTAATTTATTTTAAGGGTCGGCGGTGATGGAAAACATCGTAAAAAGCCTTCACCTCTGAGATAAAAAAGAGATTTTGAGGTCAAGACATAAATATATGGGTCTATATTTCTCTCAAACAACCGCAATCTATTGAGGCTTTGCGTCGCATCCATAAGCCGAGTTGTGTAGAGCGATTTCAAAATGTTTTGCGACAGTATAACTAAAATTATATTGTCGCAAAAACAACAAATTTAAATTCAAAACCTATATCAATCTCAGGGAAATTATTACCGCGCAGGCTCAACGCGCGCTTATATCAACTGCGAATGCGCGCTTCTACTATCCCTCGCACATGCGCGAAGACATAGAGTAGCGCATATTTTTGGTTCGGAATAGCTTCTCTACTATGATCAATATGATTTATACATGTCGGCGATATGCCAGGGTTTTCACGCTCAGACTCCATCACAATGAAATAGCACACCAAATATTACGTAGTTTATTTTCGCACAATTACTAGTATAGAACAGAAAAGTCTTTACATAAATCAACCGCATTTATAGTTTCCTTACAAAAATAGAGCAAATACAACTTCTTTTAAATCAAACAAACAAAATTAAGTACTACAAGATAATTCTTAAAATAGAGCTCAATATAAATATTTTAATGAATTTAAATAACTACAAACGATTTATATTATATAAATGTTTGTTCATTTAATAGAACACACATTAGTTTATCATAGTCAGTCAAAATCTGGGCTCTAATAGTCTGTCAAAAGGCTGGCAAGCAAGATTCGAATTAAATTAAACAAGACTTATTGCATTAAATAATAAAATTTGATACAAAATAATGATATTTATTCTAATAGATATTAATTTGAACATTTACACGGTAAATGAGTATTTTAACAATAAATTAAACATCAAACGTCTTCAAAATTTTCAAACAGTCAAAATAGTGTCTACTAAACATCACACCTTAATAAATAACGGTTTTATGTTTATAAATAACTATTTAAATTTAAATCTTATATATTTCAGACATTCCTATACTAATATATTCACTTAAACGATAAACTAAAACATAAATATCAATATTTGCCAATTATTGCCGATAGATGGCGATTTGCGCCCATATATATTTTTCCTATTTGTTTCTCTGTTTTTATAGGTGAATAAAATTATTCATATGCTTAAAATATACTGCTGGAGGGGCATCTCCATAACAAGGAGCCACCATGGACAAGTAATCTTCTGCGAATAAAATTATCCTGTTTCATGCTCAACGGTCCGTCAAGGATTGCACGGTTGTTTCCATTATTATGTGCAAACATCTACAAATTTTCGTATAACTGTTAGGTCTTAGGAACTTTGAATTGTTATAGCTATGGTTTAAATTGAATCCTAAATTGAAATAAAATATATATTCAAGGATTTTTTTTGTAAAATCATTTATTAAATATTATATACATTTTTTTTTCTTTGGGATTTGTATTTTCTTCTACCCTATATTTATTAAAATACACTCTTAAGAGATGATATGAAACAAAATGAAATATGTTTATTTCTGTGGCGTAAAGAATAGTTTTATTTGTCAAATGTCATTTTAAACCTACTAAATCTATTATCGTTTCGAAATGAGTTTCCACTGAGCGAAGAAGAAACTGCAATAGAAACATAATATTATTATATTTTCTAAGAAAAGTGTATGAAAGGGCGCCAAGCTACTCTACCAACATCAAGACATGACATTTATTATTTGACAAACAGTGCTGACAACATAGGCGAATTGTAATAGTGCTGTAAATGTCTATCCTCGTAAAAATTTAATGATAGCTCGATACTCAATTTTTCAATTTTCACAAAAACTCACATCGACTCACTCAAACGACTGTCGAATAACAATTACGCGTCCACGTATTGACGAGTGCTGCCATCTTCACGTTGAGGTCGGAAAATATTCAGACCAGCCTAGTATAAACATAAAAACGACAACAGAGACCTTACGGTAACTAAAATATTTTCTTTGACGTTTTCACAAAAAAAACGATTAGATATTTGGACTTTGATGTTTGTCGACATGTTGGCTTCTTTGTTTTGTGATTGGTGAACTGCTTTTCGCCATTGCTTCTTCATAATCAAGCCCGACCACATAGCATAGATATCTTGTGATATTCCTCAGTTTTTTTTTGGGATAAGGGTGACAAGCTAGCACACAGTCCACCTTATGGTAAGTGGTTGCTGTGGCCCATAGACATCTACATCTATCCTCGTTTGTGAATCAAAATGCAGATGCGTTTTCAGCCGTGAGGACTAAGATGGATGCCTCTTTTCCAATAAAAAGGGTCTGCGGTTCTCTACACTCACCATACGAAACACAGCAGCATTAAGCTGCTATTTTACGCTAGTATTCTGTGAGAGCGGGGTCCTTCCCCGGTCGATCCGACGCATTTGTGCTACAACTATACAATTAATATAGTTACAGCATGGCTCTACCACTTTTATATACCAGTTTATGTGAAATGATAATTCTTTTCATTATTTTTAATTCCTCGAAGTCTGCTTTTACCTTTTATTAAATGTTTAATGTTTTGTCGTGTTACTCTTACGTCATTTATGGTATGCGTATAATATTTCAAAGTATAGTATAAAGGTAAAAGGAATCGTTTGTTAGAAATTTAATTAAACACTGAAGCTCTTAAAGGGAAGTCTTTAAAGTTGTTTGCGGTAGTCTTATACAAAGCGATTGTTTATATAGCATAATATGAAGTTTCTATCCTCACATATAGTACTATAATTTGTACTATAATTTTGTAATTTTTTATGTATTTGTTGAAAAGATTTTGAATATGTAACTGTGATTTACAAAACACATATTTATACATAGACAAACAATATATTATGCTCGATAAAATTATAAAATTATAGTAAATCGATTCAATATTGAAAGAATATGCTGCTCTAATATCGTTTCTAAATCTTCAAATCAAATCTGTTTATTTTTGTGAACAGGTTATTTTACAGATCTCGATATGTACATAATAAAATATACGGTAGGTTCTCTATGTCACCAGTAGGCATACAAAATATAAAATTAATAAATGCAACATTCGCTAATAGCATTCATTTTTTCTTCATAATATAGGTATAATGTACATACTATAATTGTCAACATTTTCTTATTGTCATCTAGTATTAATTGGGACACGTCATGATAGGTATGTAGTCAATGCAGCTTAATAATATAATATTTTAAACGTGTAAATTCAATATCATTAATTAAAATTTATCATTAAGCAATTCATGAATAGAATAATATGCTTTATCATTTAGTAGATCAAAATGTTTACGTTTATAAATATTAATGTTGTCACAATCTCTAATGCACTAAGGTATTTTGTTATATACTTTTGGTGTCATTGCGTATGAACTCATCTGTAAAAAAAAGTTTCTACTTGGCACTAAATGAAGTTTACCAGTGCGAAGTTGACTTTTATCAAAGGGCAAACGAGCATGCGGCTCACCTGATGGTAAATTACTATCACCGCCATAAACACCTGCAACACCAGGGGAATTGCAGATACGTTAACGGCCTTTTAAAAAGACTAGGCTCTTTTATTGAAGGTCTCTAAGTCGTATCGGTCCGGAAAAATCTCTGGTGGTAGTCGATTCCACAAGGAAGTTGTGCGAGGAAGAAAAGTTTTTGTTTAAATCGCACAGCGGTGGACCGCCAATCATGCAGATGGTATGGATGGTTTCGCAAAATTGTCGCGATGGGCGATGGTGAAATTGGGCGACTGGAATTAGTCCGTACAATTCCTAGAGCACTCCTCGTTAGATGCGCTAAAATACGCAAAGAGATGAAACATCTCCTCGCAGTGCCAATGAATCAAGCCGATCGGAAAGAACTCGGTCGTCGATGATTCGAGCTGCTCGGTGGATGCAGTCAAGTGGAAGGAGCTAGCACTGGGGAGCCCTGCCCAGAGATGGGAACAACGCTCCACCTCCCATGGCCCCACCAATCTTACGGTTATACAGGCTGAATCTCGAAAGATGCATGCGGTACTTTCTCAGGGCTCTTTCCCATGCACTTACTTGACTCTCTAAAAGTTATGTATTCTACTTCTTGTCCCTTTTCCATTCTCCTTTCTGGGCTGGACAATCAAGCACCTTCGGTTCCGGGCTGATCTTCATTTGTGTACCTCTCATGGCAGTCCTTCTTACATGCCAACCGTGCAAACTCGCGCAGCCGGCCATAGCTCTCCTGACCGTCCACGAGATCCGGGTAGTAAACCGGACCAATCTTTTCGCGTACCATTCCATCCATCATCTTACACCGCAAGTCATCATAAAGCACACACTCCCACAGAACGTGGTGCCTATCCTCGTAGGCCGCTCCACACTCACACATACTCGATTCAGACAATTTCATATCGAACAATCTCTTCCTGACATCCATGTCCACTGAGGATCTATGAGACTTGGTAGTCCGGCACGACCCAATTTGCATTGAGTCGTGCCGCCACGTCCGCGAAAAAGCAGAATAATTCTCTGCCATTCGTCTCGTTTGTCCATCGTTTCTGCCATACATTCATAACTTCAGCCCAAATTTTGCGCTTACGCCTGCTCAACTTCCATTCTCTACGTTTCGCACCTGGTCAATCCTACCAACACGAGTTAATCCCAGATCGGCGGGACGCCGGCTAATACCGCAGGGAGCTAATACCGCGGGAGCGCCGCAGTACTTATCGTCCTGTAACCCTTTGTCAACAACACGAGCGAGGATCTCTGCGATCTCAGCAGTGCCGTACGCACTGTATAATTCCCCACCCGATCAACCATATAGAACATGGAGAGGTTTAGCGCATGCCCCAAGAAGATGCCGACACCTGCGACATCTTCCCAAAGCATCATCCTGCCTCTCCCATATCCTTGGCGTGCTGAATGAAAAATAGACTCGTGTCTAACGTGACACCCAATTAGTCGACATTACGCTTTTATCGACTCCCTCCCCATCCTGATAACAGGTGGTCGCTGGAATTTGCCCTTAATAGTCATAGTACATGACTTTGCGGCGGAGAAGGACAACCAGTTCTTCTCCTCCCACGACGATACCAGCTCCAGTGCAGATTTGGCCGCTCTCTCTATTTCAGGTCTAGAATTTGCCTCTATGAAAAGTGTCACGTCATCTGCATACGCCAACATTTTCATCCCTAAGGGGAACGGCAGCCTCAACAAGTCGTCCAGTAGTAAATTCCACAAGGTCGGTCCAAGGACTGACCCTGCGGACAGCCCATGGTCGAGCGTTTCCATTCAGCACAGTCACCCACGAATATACGCACTCGTATGTTGGTGCAATAGTCCACCAACATGCGGTATATGTTAGGTGGAATCCCTCCTTGTTTGGCCTTCAACAGTATCATTGTTCACCATGCATTATTAAATGCTCCCGATATGTCTAAGAAGTCGGCTTGCGTACAGTACTAACACGCCCGCAGTACTAAGCACATCTTGCAGCGCCGTTACCGTGGACCAACCCGGCGAAACCCGTGCTGGTAATCCGATATGCCCCTCACCAAGCTTGGGGCACGCAACAAACACGCTCCAACAACTTCCCAAAGATGGGGAGAGCGTTATTAGGGAACGCCTTGGGATCCGTTAGTGGCCTGTCGTTACCTTTCGGAATAACTATCAGCTGCCCTTTCTTCCATACTTCGGGAAAACCCCTCTTCCACACATTTGGCATATACCCAGTGGAATTCCTAGGTGCAGCTCTCACATTCTCAATTTTAGCACTAATTCCGTCCAATCCCGGAATGGAGGGGGAACGGCAGTCGGCCCAAATGGAGAGAATGCCGCCATGAGGCGCATACGCCCGTGGTATCCTGTGTCCTTAGACCTATCGTCGTCCGGACACAGCGCCACGAGCAAGCCACGCACAGCCTCTCCCACTCTCCCGCTGTACCCCTCCGCAAACTTTATTGCATTGACCACGTTGCTGGGAGACGGAACCTCCCGCTCGCCACTTGGTAAGCACGCCCCCATGGTTCCGCATTGCCTGTTTTGGCTATTTTCCGAAAGTGGGCCAGCTCCGTTCCCCCATCATCTGTAGGTATATCGCTCTCACACTATGGAAACGTTCCATTGCTAATTCCTCAGACCGACCTCCCTTCTTTCTGGTCTTCTGCCACACTCTTCTCGCGTTACATACCTTCTTTCGCATCCTATCGAGTTCAGGCGTCCAACATTCATAGCCACCTTCCCGCCTCGGGCGCGCATTCCCCAGCACGTCCTCCGCAGAACGGACGACGATTTCCGTGAACTGCACGCAGAAACGGTCAGCCGGCTGTTGAGCTTTCAGATTTCCCATTCTTTAGTGAATTGTACCGCGAAAATAGCGCCAGTCAACCCCCCGGTCACGAAAGCGGGCAGGCACCTCCACCGGCCCCGCAAGCTCCGCATGACGCTCTCTCGCAACCTTGAACGTGATGAGGCGGTGGTCACTCATGCTGGCCCAATCTAGTACTCGCCACCCTGATACTGTAACACCTCTAGTCGCGAGGGTCAGGTCGATGTTTGTTGACTCACCCATGGCCCCAGCGAACGTGGGCGGTTGTCCCTCCACGTTGGCCAGTGTGAGCCCTCGCGACGTGATGAAATCCTGCATCACCCTCCTGAGATGCTCTGCTTCATGTCCTCTTCCCACTGCGCCTTGTAATGTTGCAAGCGGTGTATCGTCATGAAATACTGTTCCGCTCTTCTGAGCACGCCAAGCTTTTCAGAGGCCAATTTGGCCTTCTCTTCCAAGTGACCACGAAACTGCATATCACTCGATATTTCGAAACCGAGGTTTCCAATACTGGCTGAGGCAACAAGGGGAGTGCCATGAAACTGAGGAGAAATGACAAAGGGTTTTTTTTTTGCGATAAACGCGCAAATTTGTGTCTTCTGGGGATTGAACTGTATTAGATATAGTCGCCCCAATCGAGACTTTGTTCAAAAAACTCGACTTCAGACACAAGTTTGTTCCGATACTCGGCACCGTTTTCTCGAGAAATATGCACGGCCGGTGTATAAAGCATCACCAGTGCTGACTCTCCTAAATTTATACAATATTATATATGTAGGGAAATGTTAGAATTTTTAATTTTGAAAATGTGGCTTTTGGTGCCAAAGTCGATAGGGATCGTGGGTGTGTTTGCGAGGGTGATATCCGTATGATAGTTGCATTGTTGCATGTGCGATGTCCACGGGCAAGTCATATTGCTACAAACCCTTACCATCGGCACTAAGATGATATGTATAGGACACATCGGTTATGAGTACAAGTTTACTCGGTCTCGGACGCTGTGAAGCAATCTACCGCCACTTTAATAATCCTTCAAGTCCCATTTCTATCAATATAATGCTTTTACATATTAGAGACCTTCCACATTTGAGACCGTTGTAATGTTTGCTTTATTTCATAGACTTACTATTATATATCTTTTACATATGGGACTTCAAGTATAACTCTGCTATCATAATCCTTATACATCATAGAGATCTTCTATATTAATGCTTTTGTTCCATAGACCTTACTATCATGAGTCCATAATATAGGACTAGACATTGTGCAACAGTACTATTAGCAGTCAGTCACCCGACCACCCCATATGTATGTACGACCTTGGGTATGCGTCTCTGGAAACTCCCTCTATAAGCAATCTTAATTACATGAACACCCTCCAGTAATACAAGAACACCCTCATAAATTTTTTTTCGGCGCGACTCTTTAGGTTTTAAATCATAGATTGATCTTATGGCCCACTTCTGTAAAACAAATATAATTTCAGTGTCAGTCGCGTGTCCACGTAGCAAAATGCTATACGACATTATACTATGCAAAAAATAACAATTATAGCAATATAAAATTTCTGGTACATTTTATTAGCTTACAGTTTGTGAATAAAACATGAGTATAATAGGGAATATAATTTATTATGAGCTATCATGTCATACGGTTCCCAGAAGTCTATGGTTTATATATTATATATGTATGAAAACATTGTAAGCTTTACGATGGTTTAATGCGTTCAATGCAACATACTTTGATGGTAGAATTTTTATATCAGCATTTAAAAATTGCTGTCATAAATATTTAACGTCCTGTTGTGGCATTCCATATTAAAAGAAAAATTAGGTAAAAGCCCTAATGAACATCGGGCCTCCAATAGATGGCGACATAATTATCTCGTATTTATCACCTTCTTCTTTCTGCTGGACATGGGCCTCTTCCTTTGTAGGAGGATTTGCTATAATCGCCACGCTTGTCAAGTGTGTTGGTAATAACAGTTCTAGCCATCTCGCACCATTGGATTTTCTTTCCGGTCTGATTATATTACACATATCGTAAATAAGATGGTTATCATCATCATTACAGCCCGTCACAAATCCACTGCTGAATATGTACCTCCAAATAATGCCAAAATCACGGTCCTGAGCCACCTTCATCCATAAACTTATTTATTTATTTATTCTTTATTGTACACCAAAATACAAAATTACGAGTACAGTTAAAGTGCGTTTAAGTGCGCGTGCGTAATATGTGGTGTGTTTAATTATTAAATATGATTTATTAAATCCAAATAAAATCTACTTCTACGATTTTATGAAATTTGGAAGTATCAATTAATTCTAAAATTAGATTATGATTCAATGCTAATATAAAACTCTATTATTGATTATTGATATTATTGATAGAATATTGCATGCTACTATTCAAAGAATTTTAAATAATAAAAGGTTTTAGCAAAATAAAAGGTTGAAAATTGTTTGCATATTTTAAGACTGTAGAAAAATTAGATTCATTCATATTGGTCCGAAGAAATGTGTTACTATTTATATCATGCACATAGAAGAGGCCTCTTGAAGCCTTTTTATTCGAAGAGTATGGAGAGCCATGATATATTAAATTTTTCGGTGCTTGACTATAATTTAACGTAGTTTTAAGCGAATGAATCCCAACATTGTAAAATCTTAGTATCCAGTTTTATCTTACGATGTTTCCCTATACCGCTAAGCAGGAGGTAAATCAGCACATTAAATTTTGTTTTTGTCGGTAGTTTGGTTTGAATGGGTGGAATATCTACAACAAAGATTGAATACCTGCCGACCTTCTGCTTGTCCGATGGTGAAAAGACGAGGAGAAGTTGAATAATAATAATTAATAATATTAAACTTTATTTAGTTTAGTTAGTACAGTTAAATTATTAAGTCACGTCTATTGTTAGTGTTGCGAGATTTGAGATTTATAAACTTGCAATCTGCGAAAATTCCATGAAATTATTGTCAAACAGTCACAATTTTACGATTTAAAATTTTAGTTTATGTTAGAGCAATAAATGAAACTATATTACAGCTGCAACAGCAGCTGTTATTCATTAATACAGAGCCTCATGTTGCCTCTGTAATTAAAAGACCTCAAATAGATTGCTTTATAAGGGGGATATTTGCTATATTTACCACGCTTAACTGGCAGGTTGGCAAGCGCAGTTTTTTAATTTTTAGTTGTTATTTGGAACATGCTGCTGCACATATCCTGGTTAATTTCTATCTGTCGCGCCTTACGACATGGCAACTATAATATAATATATATATTATGTAAATATATATTATATATCTATTTTTGTAAAACGACCTGCTCCTGCCAAGCCTGGCAAGTGTGGCAACTATGGCACATATCCTCCTATGAGGCAGTCTATCGAGTTAGGCCTCTGTTCAGCAGTGGACTATTGATAGGTTGTAATAACTAATTATGTATCAATATATGTAAACATAACTTAAAATATATATAAGTATGATCACAATAATATATGCATAAGTACATTGCGTATTAGTAGTATTCCAGTCCAGGACACAAACTTCCTTTTATTTATAAGAGCGCAATGAAACTAAAACTGTTTAATTTCATGTGGTGTAAATATTTTAAATTTTTTTATAGGAGAGGGGCAAACGAGCATGCGGCTCACCTGATGGTAAGTGACTACCGCCGCCCATGAACAACTCAAACCAGGGGAACCAAGGAAATGCAGATGCGTTGCCGGCCTTTCAAAAGGAGTAGGCTCTTTTCTTGAAGGTCCATAAGTCGTATCGGTCCGGAAAAATCGCTAATGGTAATCGATTCCACGAGGAAGTTGTGCGAGGAAGAAAACATCTTCTAAATCGCACAGTGGTGGACCGCCAATCATCTAGATGGTGTAAATGGTATCGGTAGTTCTGAACGCAAATTTTGAAAGTAAGACAAATGGATTTAATTTTTTTCAAAATAGTGCAAACTTTTCCTAATTCCTGACAAAAGAAAACAATTATGTCCAATACATTGTTTTATTTATATCACAGTACTATTTAATTTTGATTTCTTCTGAGAATTTTATTTGGCATCAAAATCAATTTAGTGCGCTAAACACTTCTGTGATTTTAAACAAAAAAAAAATAACGAATTTTCTATTAATCCCACAACAGACATCGTGGGGCGTATCGTATCGACTCATTTTATTTATCATTTAGAGAAAAAGGTTCACATTTTCCTATTCGTTCTCATTTGTTTCTAAAAGAAATACAATAAAATCTTACTCCAAAGATGAAGGCCCAAAATATACTTTAATTATGTAACGGTTTACTTACAGGTCATATATAACGTTTACCTACCTACCGGTATTACTGTGATAGTTTATTTATTGCCGGTGTCTCCCAAAAGGGTAATTGAATGAACTAGATAAACAACGTCACTACTCTTACTTATCCATAATAATATTAATTTAGAAGGGCAATATACTTTTGGTTGATTTGAAATTTGTTTACGTGATATCTAAATAGGACCATATAGTTGTTTTGCTAAGGAAATATTTAATAAAATTGCTTTTTTTAAAGGGCTTCCTCTTTTTAGTTTTTATTTAATTTTTATTCAATTTTATTTGGACAAAAATAGTAACACATTAACGTTATACAAGATAATTAATTTATACTAGGTGAACACTAGGTTGGTGCCCTTTTAAATATCATTTGTCGAAACTGCCACTATATCTTGATAATACCAAGCAGAATTTTTAACTACTTGAGGCTGTCTTCTTCTCTTCTTCTACTTCATTCTCTTCTAGCCTGGGTTTCTCTGATAGCATGGAGGATTTGCAATATCGCCAAGCAGCAGGATTAACGATCGCATTACGAGACGCCTCGCACCTTTGATATTGCTCACTCCCACCCCGTCACTGATCTGTGTTATATACTCGTACATCTGACGTAATCGATACGGCTACACTGCTATCTTTCTGAAGCCAAGAGATCTTTGTGAATTTCTAGTCACCTCTCTCAGTGATAGATTCTCATATGCCGCCACCCACTTCTTAAAAAAGTGAACGCTAAAACTGCTTCTTATTTCTGAGAGATCTAATAGCACTTGTCTCACAACTTCACGTGTCTTCGAAATATTTTTATTCTCAGACATGCAGGCTTCCTTACATTGTTTCTACACCTCCCAGCTTGCGGTAATTCAGCAATTAAAATTGTAATGAACAATTTCATTGGCATGTGCGATCTTCTCGGTATTTCCATATCTGCCTCTTACGGACAACTGGAACGATGGTAATGGATTTCTTATGCCGCCACCGCACGGGTACCGGTTACCAAACATGATAAATTCTTATATTTATTATGGAGGCATGCTGCAGATTTATTATAGTCGTAGCACGAATGGGTCGGCTCGGCCAGGTAAAGACCACGCTCTTATAGAATACCAGCGTAAAATAGCAGCTTAATGCTGCTGTGCTGTTTTTTGTTTTTTTTGTGTTGTGCTGTATGTGCTGTGCTGTTCGTATGGTGAGTGTAGAGAACCACAGACCCTTTTAATGGAAGCTAGGCATTTCATCTTAGTCCTCAGAACCAGAGAGACCAGACTAATAATTGAGGAAAGATTTAAATGTCTATGGGTCACAGCATACACTTTTCATCAGGTCAGGTGTGTGCTCGTTAGTCATCCTTATTCTATAAAAATCACTCTTTATTTGTTTCAATATTCGTTAGTATTTAAAAAGAAAAGATACCTATACTATATACTGCTTTATTCTGCACAATAAGCACGGTATCACTTCTTATAATATCACTAACCCTGCACAATACTCGGTACACGTCTGTCGGTATACATGTATTAACGGAGATGTTGCCTTCTCGCTAGTTACAATTCAACTGCCCGATGTTTATAAAGCGGGCTGTGTTTATACCAGTAGTGACGACTCATTAGACGTTTGTTAATACACTACATCTCTTCCTTTTCATAATATTTTTATTTCTTGTTTCATGCGTGATCAATAGTTGCTTTAACTTTTACAAAATTAGTTTACATTATTCTTCAATAATCATTCTAATTTCATCAGTGTATTATCTGTAACTTTTCATTCAAATTGGGTAAACTTCCTTCTTGTGCATTATTAACTTCTCTCCACTCTCCTTCTATTTTTTACGTGAACTGCATTTCATCGATAATGTGCATTCGTATCATTATTGTGAATTACTACGGCTCCAGTGTTGTTAGTAGTTTTTACGACAATATGTATGGCTGGAGAAAAGTTGGTGTAAGTTTATTTTCTTTGGCAATTTTTTACAATTACCTTATCACGTAGAATATTTCGGATGGCGTTTTATCAGTTACTGAGTGGAGTGTGCTATTGTACATCATCAAATAGTAAAATAAATCTTCATTCCAATTTTTCTTTCCACCTGACTGATTTTTAAACGTTTTAGAATACTTCGGTTTGCCTTTCTACTTCTCATTCTGTTAGGGTCAATATGGTATTGTGTTGTGAAGAATTATACCACATTCTTGCAGTTAATTTCAAAACACTTGACTAACAAATTGCCTGCTGTTATCTGCAGTGATGGTAACTGGATAACCAAGCCGTGAAAATATCTCCTTTAGTAACCTAATAATATCATGTGAAGTTACACTTTTGTAACTTTTACTTCCTTATAACGACTGTAATAATAACTAACAGGAAATCTCCAGATGGTAGATCCCATTAGATCAATAGTTACATCAATCCATGGTTCGACTGGTAGTTCACGGCGCTTCATTGGATAAGGTGAATTTGGTGCATATACTAATGTGCAACTTTTACAGTTTCTTACGAATATCTCTACATCTTTGTCAATTTTAGACCATACTTTCGTCCGTAATCTTTGTTTCATATAAACAATACCAGGTGATCCTCGTGAGCGGCTTGCAATACTTGCTGTCTTAATTTTCCAGGAATAACAATTTGGCACCTCAAGTAAAATATTATTTTTGAAGCAAAGCTCTGATTTAAATACTTTATAATTTGCCATGATACGATCCCAGGTGCATGAGTATAAACCTTGCCTTACTTTAGCAATTTCTGAATCTTCCTTGGAAAATTGCTCAATATCATCGAGTGATACGATTACGGGTCTCGAGTATTCAATTATATGCCTGATATGTTCCTTATCAAAATTACGTATTGTATTCACTGAATTATGTTTTGATGTGCAAAGTCTTGAAAAGGGTCAGCTAAATTCGATTTACCTGGTCGGTACACTATTTTGTAATTATAGGCTTAATCGAGAACCCATCTTTCGATTCGGGCACAAGGCTTAGAGCTTCTTCCAAAAATAATTTCTAACGGTTTGTGGTCACTTATCAGTTCAAATTCACTTTTACCATAAAGATATATTCTAAAATGTTCTACAGCCCACACTAAGGCCAACGCTTCCTTTTAAGTGTGGCAGTATCGCTTTCGCTCTCATCTAAGTATTATAATGTATATTAGTATTGTAAAGAAATATGTTGGTTACAAAATAATATAAAAAGTAATAATATGGTACTAATCCTATTAGTAGCGCGCGCTAATGTATATATATGTGTGTGTGTGTGTGTGTGTGTGTGTGTGTGTGTGTGTGTGTGTGTGTGTGTGTGTGTGCGTGCGTGTGTGTGTGTGCGTGCGTGCGTGCGTGTGTGTATGTGTGCGTGCGTGTGTGTGTGTGTGCGTGCGTGTGTGTGTATGTGTGCGTGTTATTAAGTGATCTTCGTGAACAAATCTTCAGTCGCATCGTAATTCAAACCATTAAGAGTTTGTTTTAGGATTTTCTTAAATTCGTGGTTATTAAGATTTATAACAGTTTTAACATTTCTGTTATTAACAGTTTTAACTTTGTTAAATAATTTATTATAGAGCATTGGTGCACAAAAGTTGTATCTTCTTATTGCAAACACAGTCCTGACCCTAGGTACGGGTAGTCTTGTTATTCGTTTGTTACTTTTAGGAAGACCAGGCACAAGAAGGCGATATCTACGGAGACACTGATATACAAATAATTTACGTACTGATAACATACCGCACCGCTTGTACAGGTCATATGTGGGGTATTTAAAAGGCAACCGCATCATAATTTTTAGGATGGTGCGTTGCACGCGCTCTAGTAGTATGAGGTGTGTCTTTGCTGCGCACCCCGAGACGCAAATACAATATGAAATGATGTTCTCACACAGGGACCTATAGGTTAGCAAAAGAACATCATAACTAGCCACATCACGTAAATTTTAAATATGTAAACTAGCCTCCTTGTTTTACCTCGCTAGAGCAGTTACTTGTGGGACACAGCTAAGACCTTCATCAACAATAACTCCCAAATACTTTATGCTTGTCACACGTGACAAATAATCACAATTACATGGCAGGTATCCGCAGTAGCCTGTTACATGGGTGAGTATGGATTTGAATCTGGAAGTTGTTGCCAGGTCGAGAACTGGTTGATATACCAAACAAACATACTTTGTTTTTGCAGTATTCAGAGTGAGAAGGCTGTCTTCAAGCCAAGACGTTACAGTTTTTATCCCTTTCAGCGAGACTCTAACATTACTCCACGATGTGCCGTGAAACAAAAGTACTGTGTCATCTGCAAACATCACGATGTCGACACCCTTTAACTGCAACACATAGGTCACCTATAATAGGCGAGAAAGAGTCGGGCCTAACGTACTGCCGAGGCACACCGAAATGGTAAACAGCGCTGTTGCTTACATGTTCCTTGATCCTGACTACTTGTGTCCTACTTAAGTAGGACCTGAACCACTGACGGCTCCGTGGCGCAGTGGCTTAGCAATGAGTTGCCGCTGGGGACCGCGGGTTCGAATCCGCACGGAAAAAGTATTTGTATGGCCTGCAAATAATTGTTCCGGTCTGGATGTTTGTCCTTGAGCAATTTCTGTATGTAAACTGCCTCCACGATATACGAGAAAATCCTAGTGTGGGGGTAATTTTTAAAAAAGAAAAAAGAACCATTGCAGTGGCACCTCTAATACCCAGGTTTTCTAGGCTTGTCAATAATATAGGATTGACACCGTGTGAAATGCCTTTGAAGATCTAGAAAACACCGATACACCTTTCATTTTTGTCTAAGTAAGACCTCACTGAGGACGTGAGATGGAGGACAGCATCCTCAGTGGATTTGTTCTTCCTGAATCCGTATTGGTTGGGGCTTAGCCGGTCAAATTTCTCGAGGTAGCTAACCACTCTACTGTTTACAATTTTTTCTAGGACTTTGGAGAGAGTTGGAAGCAATGAAATAGGTCTGTAATTCGACGGTAGATTTTCTTGACCATCTTTATAAATAGGTGTAACTAAAGCCTTTTTGAAGATGTCTGGGAAGACACCGGTTTTTAAGCTAAGGTTTATTAGATAAGTTGGAGGTTCAACAATATAAGGACATGCATATTTTATGATGTGTGATGTTATACTGTCCCAACCAGAGGCACTACTTGATTTCAAGCTGGAAATAATTTTGTGAACTTCGGCGCAATCGGTCAAAAACAAGGAAAAAGAATTTGGCAACGAGTTCGACCTGGCTGCATTGATAGACAATTGTTTTTGTGTAAGTCCTAATTTTTTAATAGTTTTATTCGCCAATTCGAGACCAATTGTAGTAAAGCCGTTTACCTCATCAAGAGACTCTGTCGTTGATGTTTTAGTGTTAAGAAGCTCATCAGTTGTAATTTCAGTTTTTTTACTCAAGTTACAAACATCTTTAATTAAATTCCAAGTACTTTTAATGCATCCTGCATTTTGATTGAATTTAGAGCGGTAGTAATTTGTTTTACTTAATTTAAACTTTTACATATGTTTCAGTAGCTACAGTATATGGTTTTAAATTTTTATCGTTTGGTGCGTTTTATGTTGTCTCTGAAGCTTATTCCATTTACGGATTGAAATAAGGATACCTGTAGTAATCCACAGTTTTAGTCTTTGTTTTCTGAGGTATGGAAGCTTCCTTTGTATTAATGCTAATGACAGATTATAATTTAGAGACTAAATATTCGGCAGTTTCATTAACTGAGGTTAGTTTGTAGTAATCATTCCAGTTTCACTAGGCAATTGAGTTTTATCGCATCAATGTCAATTTTAACCGCTTAGTATTAGGTACAGACTTTAATTTTCAAAATTAATAGTATGGGTGAGTGGTCAGTTAATGGATCAAATACAAGGTTTGCCAATTACTTTTCGTTTAAACCATAAAGTGGTCAATACATGATTCCAAGCGTAAGGTTTGTCAATACCCTGAAGTAAACCATAGTATGCCATGAGACTAATGTAACTTGCACCACTCATAGACACATTCCCGGCAATATATTCATATTTATATCACCAGTAAGTATTATAGTATTTTGGGGTATGTCTTTCAAAATCCGCTCTAAAGAATTAAGATAATTTGCAGAATGGAAACCTGCTGGTCTATAAGAACAAATAACCACAGCTTTCTACAATATTCAAAACCAAACAGTTACCTTCTGATCAATCCGGTTTTTAGCAGAGGCCACAATACCACTGCGCACATACGCTACTACACCATCATTTTGGTTCAGTTTATTTTTGTATAGAACATAAGATAGTTATCTAAAGGCGGCGGTGGCTTGACCTCTTTGTCCAACATTCAGTTAGTACAATAATGTCTATGGGTATATTAAGCGACTCAACAAACACTAAAAATGATCCAAATTACAGTGGATACTCCTTATATTAACTGACAGAATGACAGTGAGTTTGAAGTTACCTGGACAAGTCGCCTGCATAATGCAAGATCCGCCACCTCAGTACAGTAGGTTTACAAACGACATTTAATTCATTTGAACAATACAATTATTTTGATTATTGATTTTAAATTTAAATAGCAAACTATTGTTACATCGACAACAACGCACTGATTTTTCAAAAGTTATAGTAGATTGTAGATATGTGATTAGTGTAGTAGAAATTAGGGCTTGCATGTAATACGATCTAAACTCTAAAGCCTGTAGTCATGCAGTATGAATGAGTAGTTATGGAATATGTAATGTAAAATGTTGTGTTACATGCGCATGATATATATATGTATGTATTACTATTGACATGTGATCGACGATACGAAACGGTAATTATAATATTATGTAACTGTATGTGTTATGTTGTTGGGAGATTATAATTGTAAATAAATTCAATGTGTGTATTGGTGGGTGAATTCAGTAAATAAGCCACTATTACAGAAATTTAAGACAAAATAAAGAAATGAATAAATTAACAATAATAACCGTGCAAAAGTTTTGTAAAATACGCTTCATACAAATAGCTCAACTCTAGTCATTCGGTAGATAACTTATTAAGGTCTTCCTGGCACTTGATCAGGATAGGCTTGGATTGCTCAGATTGCTTTAAGTATACTCTTCAGCTGAGGTCCAACAGAAGATATAATTATTTTTCTTTGCGAAATCTCTGCGGCTGCAAACAACTGCCTCGTTTTTGCGGTAAGTTGTCCGAGATGTAAATAGGTTTTGCCGGTCCGTCCATCGAAATATCTTTTGTATTCAGCTTCTTATCAGGATGAGTTTTGTTGTATTTTAAGGTTTGAGATAAATTTATCCTTTGTAAGGCAGCTTGTAAAATCTGCTATAATTGGTTTATTTCCCTCGTTTTAAGTATTAATTCTATATATATTTTCACGTACGACTGATGAAGTGTTGAACCCAGGACTCCACCTGTCTTACCAGTATATTTAGTAAATCATCCTTGGTTTCTTGAGTTTTCTTTGGGACGTTGCGTAATTCAATTTTCGAAGCATGGGATTCACGCTCGTATTTTTCTTCTAATTCTTGAATACGCTTGCAATAGGCACTGTTTTGTTCTTCTAGATTGTGTACTTTTCCAAAAGAGAATCGTATTTATCAGACATAAAATTGATTGATTGGCGTAGTTCCTCATTTTGTTGTCTAATCTCCCGATACATTCAAGAATTGTGGAATATTTGCAGTCTTGTTCATTTTGAAAGACGTAAACAGTGATAGAAATTTATCATGAATCATACTTAATTCGTCCGAAATATCATTACTATGTTTTCTTTTCCTCAGAGCGGTGTTTATATAATACTCGTTTTCAGGAGTATATGAATATTTGGTTCAGGTCGCAATGTTGTAAGTTAGTTCGGCGCGCCGATGTTGACGCCCCCAAAGGCGAGCGGTTAAGCGGCATTGCGGAAGGTACCAGGCAAGTATAGATTAGAAGGAAGTTATCGCAGAGCTTACGCTTTTATGACTCAATATAGTTATCCTTGTTCCACAAGTATGGTATGTATCCTCAGTGTGCGACAGCGTCGCAGGTAAGGCGGAAAGTCAGCTTAGTTTGGACGGTATCGGCGCGTTCGGCTAGCCGCACGTTCCGTCCAATATATCTTGAGATCACACGCTGCGCGTGTATTAATAATAGAATAATGAATGGACTCACTGTTTGTGTGCGTGTGCACTGCCGTTTGTATGTACGTTGTGACTAGCCGGTAATGAAGAACACCTCTTTGCGCTTGCTATCTTATTATTTTAAATTTAATTTTCGCCAGAAATTGAATTTATTTTGATTAAGACAAACACTTTACGCGTGTACACTCTTTCAAGTCCAGGGGAAGGGGATACAGAAATACTCTTATCATTATTTAACAGAACATTGTTTTCTTTCAAAATATTGAGTGTCTGTTGTAATTGTTGGTCATGCTCTGCCTCATTTGATCTAAAATGACAATATCGTCAATAAAATTTACCGTACGTTCACACAGATACAGATCTTAATATCTCCATTTTCTTTTAAAACAGACACCATGGGTGAAACCCATGTTGACGGTTTAGACACTTATTCGATAATATCAAGCTCCAATAATTTTTGAATCTTCTTACTAACCTTTGTTTCTAGGTATGGGTATTCTCCTGTAAGGTGACTTACTGGCGTTATTTTGTTATCAATAGGTATCTCGACAACAACATCTTCAAATTTTGGAAATAATGCAATATTTTTATCTGATGTAGACTCGACGATTTTACTTTAACGCCTAAGCGCAGATCGCCCAAATATCGTTACTTACCCCAAGATATCCTTAGTGCCGTTTTTATCACATAGAGCAACACTTTTTGCTATTGATTTGGACTGGTTTTTAATGATCCCAATATAGATAATGACTTAGTGCTAGCATAGGCGTAAAATGTTTTATCCGGTGATCTGTCCATTCCAAAAACATTTACTTCATTTCCTTTAGTATTCTCCATGTGACATCTGTTAACAAATTACATTTACATCCAGATTCGATCAATAATGACGTCTTGACACCACCAACCCAACAATTAATAGTAGTGTCGTCATCTACATGAAAAACATTATCGATTTCTTCCTTTTCCTCCGTCCTTAATTTTTGTGGCGGTAGGTTCTTTTGAACTCAAAATTGTATGTTAGGTAGCCTCTCTCAAACAGTACTTCCGAAAGTGCCCGTTATACCGCATTTATGGCATTTAATTTTTCTTGCGGGACATACCATTGATTGAGGCATATGCTTAAGGCTCCACACCTAGTACACGATTTGTTAGACATTTTCCTTCTGGAGTCAATACCTAAAACATGTCCATGACCGGACCTTCGCTTTAGTAAGACTTGGACCATCATCAATAAGTGTTCATGCTCTGGACTACCTCATTGAGGTGTCCATTTGATTTTAACAAAGATAAATTACGTCATTGCATAACCATCAAACTGCCATTGCTAAATGTCCCTAACTTTAGGATCCGTATTTTAATCAATCTCTTAAAAGAGAATACAGCAAATCCTAGTATAAAACTTATCCAGTTCATATAAAAACATTTGTAATTAATTACTAACAGTCTTTTTCTCGTCGCCAAATACAATACACTGCTTTATTCTGCAGAATAAGCACGGTATCACTTATTACATAATATCACTAACACTACACAATACTCGGTATACATCTGTCAGTATAAACGTATTAACGGAGATGTTGCCTTCTCGCTGGTCACAATTCAACTGCTCGATGTTCACAAAGCGGGCTGTATTTATACACCAGTAGTGAAGACTCGTTAGACGTATGTCTATACAATACAATAAAGTAGAATTTTCAATATTATTCAGCGTGGCTACCGCCGCCCATGACCAACCGCAACACCAGATGAATTGCAGGTGCGTTGCTGGCCTAAGAAGGAGTAAGCTCTTTGCAGAAGGTCCCTAAGTCGTGTCGGTCCGGAAAATATCCGGTGGTAAACAATTCCATAGAAGTTGTACGAGGAAGAAAAATCCTAGTAAAACGCACAGTGATGGACCGCCAAGCATCCAGATGATGAGAATAGTATCGTGAATTTTGACGCGATGCATTCGTGAAATTTGGCGGGGATTAATCCGAACAATTCCTCAGAGCACTCCCGTGGTAGATTCGATAGAAAATGCAAAGGGATGCAACATCCCTTCGCAGCGTCAGTGAATCGAGCCGATCAGAAGAACTCGGTCGTCGACGATTCGAACCGCTCTGCACTGGATGCGGTCAAGAGGAAGGAGCTGGCACTGGGGTACCGGCCCAGAGAGAGAACAGTATTCCATGTGAGGCCGAATTTGCGCTTTGTAAAGTTGCAAGCGATGTGCCGGCATGAAATACTGTCCTCGCTCTGAGCACGCCAAGCTTTTTAGAGACCAATTTGGCCTTCCTTCCAAGTGACCACGAAACTGCACGCTATTCGATATGTCGACGCGAGTTTTCGATGCTAGCTGAGGCAGCACGGGAGTGCCTTGAAACTGAGGAGATGCAACAAAGGGTTTTGGCGGTAAACGCGCAAACTTGTGTCTTTTGAGGATTGAACTGGACTAAATTTAGTCGACCCAATCCGAGACTTTGTTCAGCAAAGACTCGACTTGACGGCCGGTATATGAGGCATCACCAGTTGTCGTCTGCATAGCAATGAATGTTACAGTTTGAAACACTTCATTGATATGCAGGAGAAACAACGTCAGTGATAGCACGCAGCCTTGTGGAACACCAGCGTTGATAGGCTTGTAATTAGAGCATGCACTGTCAGCTACAACCTTGATGCTTCGATCAGCGAAAACTGGTGATCCATTTGCACAATTTCTCCAGGAAGCCCATAGGAAGGAGCTTCGAAAGAAGCGCTGTACCAGACCCGATCAAAGCCTTCGCTATGTCTAAACTAAGGCCAATGCCTCCCCTGGACTCTGCCTCCGCCCATCTATGAGTTAGGTATACAGAAGATCACCAGCTGATCGATCCCGACGAAAACCGTACTGGCGATCATCAATCAGCTGCTGATCCTCAAGGTACCTCATGAGCTGGCAGTTGATAATGGATTCCATTATTTTGGAAAACAAGGAGGTGATGGCGATAGGCCTGTAGTTAGACGGGTCTGAGCTGTCGCCGTTTTGGGATCGGATGGACCAAAGCTGTCTTCCATGAATTCGGGACTACGGCTTGGGAGTAGGAGTACCGGGAAGACGCGTTATAACCGGTGCCAACTCCGGGCACGTCTTCAGCACAATGGGAGGGACTCCGTCAAGCCACTCGACTTACTGACGTCCATGGAAAGGAGTGCTTCGTGAACCGAGCGCTGTGTAAACCGCACATCCGGCATGGAGCACTCACACCGCGGGATGGTCGGCGTTGTGTTCCCCGTCATCAAGAGTCGAGTTGGACGGAAAAAGAGCTAACAGATCGGCTTTCTCCTTTGCGGCATGGGCCGGTGAATCGTTCTCTGTGTGCAGAGATGGAAGGATGGCTGACAGAAGTTCCCTCAGACAGCCTTGGCGAGAGACCAGAATGCACGGGTTCCCGAAGGAAGACGAACTAGCTTCTCGCCAATCCTGCCGATGTGCTCAGACCTTGCTTTGGCAATGACTCTTTTAAAGGACCTGGAGGCGGAATTATACTTCTTTTTAAGAGCGCTGGTGTTAACATCCCGAGACGTTGATGCGTCAGTTCAGGCCGGTAGCACTCCTGGCTTAATGTGATGCTATTTTACAGGAGTGCCACCAAACCATGGCTGGGATCTGCCTTCGATGGGCACTACAGAGGATGGATAAAAGTTCCATACCTGAAGTATCACATCAGCGACAGAATCAGCAACAACGCTAGGATCGTCCGGCGAGCTGCAACTCAAACGACAAATATGTTTAACTAACGTTTAAAATTTTATAATTTCGTTGGCTAAGATTTTGTATAGATTTATTTAATTTAAATACAAAGTTTTTATAAAATCAGACCAAATTCAAATAAAAGTTAATTTAAAGATTTCATTTCTATGTAAAGATTTTACACGTATTGTATAAATTATGAACCTGCCCAACTGTAGCAACTATAGTAAATATCTCCCTGTGAGGCAAACTATGATGGAGGGCTATGTTTAGCAGTTGACTTTTGATAGGCTGTAATAAATTAATGAACGAATGAATGAATAAATGAGCGAGTGATGAATGAATAAAATGAACGAGTGATAAATGAATAAAATGAACGAATGTGCAAGTGTCTATGTATAATTGTTTTGCCGGCGAGAAACAAAATCTGTTTACTCATACCATGAAATTTATAGAATAGAATAGAATGGAATGATTTTTATTCAGTATAGAGTTTCATTATACATATTGAAGTCATTCTTTATTTACTACTGGTTCGAAAAATATATCTGTCGTTGGGAAAATCAGCAAGAAAACCAGTGGGATTTTTAACATATTTTTTTATTTTAATAATACTAATAGAATTTTAATAGAACCAGCATAGTAGCGATCACCTCATTCCCAGTGGTTATTTTCATTCATGTTGTATTTTATTTTCTTTATATTACAATTTCGTATGTACCTATATCCTTTTTGGATAATTGTTCTTTTATAAAACTATTATACTTGTTTATTGACAAATAAACATTTTCTGGGATTTTGTTGTAACGGCGTATACATTGCCCCATAAATGAATTACTAATACTGTGGAGTCTAGTAACTGGCATATGGCATCAAGCTTATGTTTGTTCCTAGTGTTTAAAGTATGAGCATCTTTATTCTTATCAAAGCTTTTCATGTTTTTATGATCATACGTTACATTTTCATATATATATTGCGATGTCAAAGTTAATATGTTTATTTCTTTAAATTTTCTCTGAGGAACTCTTTACAAAACAAATGGTTACAGTGTCAGTCGCGTTACCCCACAGCAAAATTTCATAAGACATTACGCTATGAAAGTAACTAAACGATTAAGTCGCGGGTAGTCGCAACGTAAAACGCGAATTTAGTGTGCTTAATTTTAAATTAATTAAAATTATTATTATATATTTATTGTGAATATATATATGTTATAAGAATCAACTAAACTCACCTATACCCACTGCTCACTACTTCCCTTAATTAAAAGATATCTGAAGACTTTTTTAATGTCAACAATGGATGTTCAACTGGCAAATAACCTGTCTGAACTTGAGAAGATGTTTGGATCCCGAATGTGTGAATATGAAAGAAGCTGCAAAAAGTCGACATGGAAGGCAATTCGTCACATACAGATTTATCTTCACTAGCACGTGAGTTTTCTGAATTTAAATCCTTTGTTTGGCAATCCCTTTCAGCAATGAAAACTCAAATCCAATTACTCTGCCTTGGGCTTGATAGGCATGAAACGGCTATGAGAAGAAAAATGCTTTTAGTTCATGGGCTGCCTGAAAAACAAAATGAGAATCTCATTGATATAGTGTATGATCTTATGTCCAGCTAATTGAAGTTGCTTGAGTGAAAAAGATTGTTTGAAGGTCTGTCATCGATTGGGAGCCTCACAAAAAAGACCCGATCTGTGCTAGTTAGATTTTATGATACCGAACACAGACAGTTAGTATGGGATAGTAAAACCGGAATTAGGCTCCGATATGACCATCTCCGAGTTTTAGACCAAGACTAGGAATCAAGTATTCACTTCAGCGCGTAAACATTTTGGTATAAAACATTGCTGGTCGTCCGAAGGCAAAATAATAATAATTCTTCCCGATAAATCTCGAAGGAAACTTGAAAGCATGGCAGAATTAGAACTGCTCACAGCTAAATATCCGTCTAGTTCAGATGTAAGCAATGCGCCACAAACTGAAACAATGGTATCTCCTAAAAATCTACGACGAATAGTGCAAACGTTCCTAAGAAAACACGCTGAAGTTAATATTGTTTTGTGTAGTTATAATTACATTTGTACAACGTCCCATATTTAGCCATTGTGTATAATGTTTCGTGTCGGTAATCAAAACTTTGGTTGTACTTAATTAACAAATATAGTTTTCTTTGTAGGTACATTATCAATCGTATGACACTGCTTGTAAAAATCACTTTACACTTTAATAATTATTTACTTTGATACATTCATAGCTTGAACGTTTGACATCAAGTAAAATAAAATATTCTATAACATTGACGATCAACACAAATGAACGCAAATGTACAAATGTCAAATAACACGCGACGTTCCGTTACGGCATTTTAGAAAGTGACAATGTACGGGTATTGTTACTTTTATATCATAAAGTATGTGTTTATATTGATTTGTGCAGTATACTGTAGCCAACTTTCTTTTTATTTTATTTTCTTTTTTTTCTTTTTAATCAAACTAATTGTTTAGTTACTATTATGTTAGTTGTAAGTATAAATTTCTTCCATCACGCCATTGAGTAAGATGAGTTGCCCTTAATGTTGGTTTTTTTAATAATATTTTATAAGTATAAGTTAATTTATTTTTAATTTACTTACATGTTATTTTATTTTTTGTATTTTTTAAATAAAGTTAGCGTGTGCTGAAATGTTACAGTAAATGCACTCCTACTTGGAGGCAGAAATAAGTAAAAGACTTAGATCTAGATCTAGATTAGACTTAGACTGACCTTATTGGACACAAAACAGAAACTTTTACAACAAAAAAAGTGTGCGACTACCGAAAAGGTTTGTCGGTTTTGTAAATAAGTCTCACACAGAATTTTCCAGTATGTGTTTAACTATATTACATTATAGTCAATTATATATTGTCTCTGTTTTTACTACTTCTTCCATCTGTCTAGCATAAGATGCCATTCCAACACATTTAGTGTTATGACACCAAAACTGGTCCAATTCTGTAACAATTAAGTTCCGTAGAACATTTACTCTCCTACCAAGTTTTTCTCAGATATTTCATAAGATGTACTCAATAGGATTTTTTTTTTAGATGTATAGAAATAATCGAGAACATTTCTGAGTACTACAAGAACCGACAGTATTTTTCCGGTATCTAATATGTCTACAGTTGTCGAAATCGTTGAGAAGCTTACAGAAAATTATTGTATCTGTAAGGACTGCGGCTGGGTGGTGGTGCCCGGCAGGCCGGCCGCGGCGACCGCCGATGCCCGCCGTCACGTCGCCGAACAGATCGCCTTCGAACAAACCTCCCGCATCTGGGAAAAATACGTTACATTCTTATATATATAAAGTAATTTTTCATTGGGCATGTTCTTGATTGATAATGTAGTAAAGCATCAATTTTTCAGGGATGACAAATCATCTGCATTTTGATCATAATTGAAAATAAATGTGGGTGTCTCTACGCCAGCATCAACTTCATCCAAGTTAACTGAGTGCTTATTAGTTAGTCACCATGACTCTTTTCAAATTCAAGCATTAATCAAAGTTTGCACATGCTCCACACAAATGTAAGTTTCACCACTATCATTTACGTTTTATGCATTATAAATTTTATGGAATCAGAACCACACTAACGTCCAAAGTCAGGTACTTCAGCAATGGTGGCACCGAAGCCATCATCCATCTGCTGCGGCGCGGCTTCAAGACGCGGAGTTCACGCGGCTCACTGGGCCTCGCCTCCTTGCCCGTCAATTCCAACGAAGACCCTCCGCGAACAGCAGGTTACTCTACAAATTAAATGTATATTATAATGTGCATATAAGCGAGTAGACATCGAGGTACTTTATTATTTTAGACTTAAAATGTATCTTGTCTTATTGGCACATTAACAGACACACATACTCAAACACAAGGACGCATGAATGCATGCACGTAAGCATTCACCTATTTTCCAACAACTTTTTTTCTAAGTCGTCCCTTATTTTGTGGGAAAAATGGCTTAATCAACACTCCTGGCTGGCACCTTTGAATCTGCCTTGGTACTTCATTATGGTTACAATGTTATAAAGGATTAATAGAAAATTTATCTGCTCCAAAGCTCCTTCAGTGCCAATAGCTTCTCTCATTATATCAGGATGTTCGGTGTCAATCCCATGTCACCAAAACCATCATCATGTGTAACCAGGTTTAAGGAACCATAATCTTCCTGCATTGTTATCTCTTCAGCTCTTGATTGGTTCAATGAGAACTGTGCTTCAATATCCACCTCACTGAACAAAAAGAGAAAAAGTTGTGGTTTTAGTAACAATAAGCCATCAATAAAATTGTTAATGGAAATACTTGTGATTGGCAAGATTGTTTTTGTTTCCTTTTCTTCTCTAAAGTGAATATAATTATTAAAAACCTCTTTCCAAAGAACCAGCAAGAAACCCAGCGGGACTCTTTTTTAAAGTAAATTTTACATTAATGGTTGTACAAACTATTTAAGTACAAAATTTATTTTAGAAACTGCTTGGAAACGACCAACTCATTCGTATAGTATAGTATTTAGGTATATGTATGTTTATATGGATATATGTTTTTATTATCTTTACTTTATATTAAGTATATTAATATTATAAAATTTATTATGAGAGTGTACACTTAATCCATTTCTATTTGAATTTGTCCAGTATCAGGCCTACTGAAAGAAATTTCAATATGAAATAAGCAGTGCCTTGTACACAAAAATTCGTTTATTTTTCACTATAACATTACTTTGTGTGTACATAAATTGTTAAATTGTTAAATAAAATAACTAATCTAGCTGTTTCAACATTAATGAGACTTCTAATCTTTCTTACAGAATATGCTGCAGAAAAAAACATACATAGCCCTCACCCTGATATACAACGGCTTAAAACTAGTAAACATGAATGGTTCTAAAGAAAAACTAACTCTATAATTCTTTCAGTTAAACATAACATATTGAGGTATTGCGTCGCAGCCAGAAGTCGTTCACGTTATGTAAGCCCATTGCAATATTTTGATAGTAAACTAGCGTCACAACCGCGTGCGGTAAATATAACCTATAACTCTTGAGGTGGCAAAATGTTTTGTAAATTTTATTTAAGTAACAAATTTTATTTATTATAGAATAGAAGTGACAAGCGAGCACATGGTAAGTGGCAATCAACCCTGAGCTACCAGGGCTTAATAGTTATAATGTTAAAGTGACGAAAAACATTAAAATATGTAACAAAAGAGCGTGACCGGCATAAGTTATCAAAAGAAAAAAAATTGACCAAGTGCGTATTGGGTCACGCACAATGTAGAGGTAGGGTTCCGTAGTTGCCCGTTGCATAAACCAAGAGTGTGACGAATGAAACTGTATGGGGCTATATGACTGTATGAATACTTTGTAACAGATTAAATGACTTTCCACAGTTGCTTGGAGTTTTTGCCAGCCTTTTTAAATTCCAACTTCCCATAATTACTTTTTGCATTTCGTAGAAGGTTGGTGCAGAAGCTGCGGTTCCTTTTATAAGTAATTATAAGAGTCGAGTTTGAGGGATCTTTTTTAGATTTTTTATATAAATTACTTCTGTTTCGCATTCATTTCAACAAATTTGGAGTAATCCGAGGCTTGATAGGTCTACGTCTACGAGACAGAAATATAGTTTTAGTGTTTTTGGCAATAGCAAAAATAATAGGTCCAACCAAACATTTAACAGCTAAGTTAGGATCATTTGTTGTGTAGACAGAGTAAAAGTTAATGCATATAGAGTGAGCTTATCCTCATTTGATTTTTTTATAAATGTTCGATTATATGTTTTAATTTTAACTTTTGAGAGGGCAAACATAACCAAAAAATGGTCTGTTACAGTAGTTTCCAGAATGAGAACTTTGGCGGAAAAATCGATGTTCATTAAAATGCAGATGCATTGTCAAACCTTAGGACTAAAATGAAGTGCTTCGTTACCAGGTAAATATGATATCCGGTCCGCATCACTCATTGTACGAAACACAGCAGTGAGTATGCTGCGATTTGTCACTGATATTTTGTAAGAGCGTTAGTACTCGCTAGCTATAGCATGCGAAAGGTCGAGTCGAACCTTTCGCGTGGTATAGCTATAATTTGCTGCAGCGTGCGTTTATCACATAAACAATGATATTGTTTTGGTACAAATATATATTAATGATGCGTAAGAATCCAACAAATATTTTCTCATCGGTGTCGTAAGCGGCGCGTTAGGGAAATGTAAAAACGTATAATTATCTCACTTTTACTAGATTTCAAATAGCCAGACCACGGACTATTATGTGTTAAACAAAATGATGAAGAAGAAAAAGGTACCAATGTAAAATTTAAAAACATCCTATCTTTGTAGTATTCATTGAAAAAACAAATGGGTGAAAATG